>PVKS010019580.1:0-38162 GCA_004027875.1 Aplodontia rufa
AACATCGATATTGCTGTGTCACTGTAATGTGCTGATTCTAAGTCCCCTGGAAAGATACCCAGGAGTGGAATAGCAGGGTCGTATGGTGGAGTCATCCCTAGTTTTTTAAGGATTCTCCATACTGCTTTCCAGAGGGGCTGTACCAGTCTACAGCTCCACCAACAGTGTGTTAGTGTGCCTATTTCTCCACAGCCCCTCCTGGGCCTATTTTCTAAGCATCTCCCTATACCATAATGGGAGAGTTTCTGTAAAAATCAGCATGTAACTTTTAGCAAAAGTTTGTATAGAGTCTTCTGCTGGACATCTGATATATGAAGCAGTTTTTCTCCAGGTATTAACATTGTATTTCTGCACCACTGAATTTTTTCCTCATTGTGTTTGCACTTGCTATAAACCTCTGCTCTGCTCCCCTCCCTGGTCCCCTTTGGTTCCTACCTCTGCTTTTCCACCTCTGTTCTCCTCTTGCCACTCCACAGATCTTCTCTTTCCTTCCCTTTCCCTTCTGACATTGTGATCAGAGACCAAGTTCCACACTCTTCCCCTTCAATACAGGAATTGTTTGTCTTCTCTCCACATATTTTTCCTTTTATCTAGTCTGAAATTCTTCCAAATTCCATGAACAATTTTGAGTTTTGGGGGAAAAAAAGCAAAAATTTAGAAGCCATTCTTTTTGCCTGCTATGAAACTTCTCTTGAGAAAAAGAACATAGCTTCATATCTCAAAAATGCAGTTTTTATCTCAGGTTATTGCTCTGGCATGGGAGTCTTGAGCATATGGATGAAGAATTGGAGCAGTCATCAAAGGGAATAAGAGTGTACTGAACAATGACAAGGAAAATGGCCTGAGAGTTGTGATGGAGGTTGGGATGCTGCCAATGTGTAGGGCTGTGATAAGAAGAATTTACCAAATACAAGTGCACTTTCATTAGCCTCTGTCTGCATGATCACAAATTCTAAATTAGTGACATGCAAATTAGTGATTTTATGTTTTAGTTAAAATTTTGCTTACAGATTTGATGATCAGCGAAATATTTTGGTGGTGCGTTTAATTTTTAATTATTGAAAGATGACCTCCCCGCTACCATAAGGTTTGTCTCTAGGTTGTGTGTTTCTTTAATTCTTCTATTGGCTTCTTTCTCCTGATTGCTGGAGGTCCTCCTCAGCACTTTGATCACTTGTGGGGTATTTCTTAATGGGCATACAATGAAATAGTTACAATTGTTTGATTCAATTGTAGATAATTTAAAAAAGTATAGATCACTATAACATCTAAAATACGTATGCTAGATAGTTATAGCAAAATCATAGCAGTGCAATTTTAAAAATGGTTTAAAAGTTTTGCTTTCTTCCACTTATCATTTACAATGTATGAAAAAAGTTCCTGATAAAATTAGATTTAAGAATTTGTATATTTTGGAGGAAAACGTTTTATAGTAAATAACATATTTAGCCAAGCAATCTTTATATAACATGCTTTCCTTTGAAATCTCCTTTCTGTTCTTCAATTTCATATTTCCTTAAAAGCTACTCATAATAATTAAGAAGCTATACACTGCAAGTGAGGCTGAAATTTTCCAAATTTCCAATTTTTAACTTAAATAAATGAAGTGAATAGAATATCTTTAGTAACAACCTTTAACCTTTTGCACCTTGGGAACTCTGTGCTTAGTGATCCCAGAGATATATGATTCTGATTGTGCAAAGGTTAAAGCAATTAGCTGGGGAGGTTTCTTGTCCACTTTGCACTGAATCACACCAGGCTTCTTTGTTCCCACATTAGGTATGTCTTTTATCTTCTGAGAGATGGTCTTTACAGAGTTGATCTCCCTGAGCCACCTGGCAGGGACGCAAAAGCTGTGCGCATTGTGGAGAGTAGTACCTTGAAGGACTTTGCAGTCAAGCCACAGTCCAAGCGAATCATTTACTTCAATGACACTGCCAAAGTCTTCGTGTCAACATTTCTGGATGGCTCTGCTTCCCATCTTGTCCTACCTCAGGTCCCCTTTGATGATGTGAAGAGCTTTGCTTGTGAAAACAATGACTTCCTTGTCACCGATGGCAAGGCCATTTTCCAACAGGACACTCTGTCTTTTAATGAGTTCATTGTGGGATGTGACCTGAGTCACATAGAAGAATTTGGGTTTGGTAACTTGGTTATCTTTGGCTCATCCATCCAGCCACACCCTCTACCAGGCCGTCCACAGGAGCTCTCAGTTCTGTTTGGCTCTCACCAAGCCCTCGTTCAATGGAAGCCTCCTGCCCTCGCCATTGGAGCCAGTGAGTGCTCTGTCCCAAGGGTGGCTACTGGCCTTGCTGGAAGGAGAACAGGCTTGAACTGCTTGGCATTGGGATTCAATTTTGAGAGCCCATGTATGAACCAGGGATCACCTCTTAGCTAAGATATAGAGTTTATACAAGTGTTTTGCATTTATTGGTTTTCCTATAGGATAATCTCTATAATTCCTGGGTGGATCCCAGCAGAATAATTTGGTCATTTATTGAGCATCTTCTAGGAGCTGGTCTCTGTCATTCTGGTTAGAGTGAATATATTAGCTAGATGGATAGAAGGCTTGGGCTGAGATCTTTCATGAAATTTGAGCAGTTCCTTAAAACTCTCTGAACTTGCCGCATGTGTGGTAGGTAAGCAGGAAAGCTTTCTGGAGCCAGCCTGTATGGATTCAAATACTGGTCTCAGTAACAGAATGACTCTGGGAAAGTTCTTAACTACTTCATGCCTTAGTTTCCATAATTAGTAAATGAGATTATTAATGATCTTTTTGTGGGACTATCAGACTGATTAAATTAAGACACAGAAAGAGAACACTTAGAACAGTATTTAGCACAGAGTTCAGCAAACTTTCTGGTAAAGGAAGAGCCAGATAGTGAATAATTTCAGCTTTGTAGGTCAGGCGGTCTCTGTTATAGCTACTCAGCATTTGTAGTGTGAAAAGGCATAGACATTATGTAAACGAATAACTGAAGCTGTGTTCTAGTACAACTTTATTTACAGAATTAGAAAATGGGTCAGATTTGACCTGTGGGCTAATGTTTGCCAAACTCTGGTCCACTAGGCAGCAGAATTTAGCAAATATTGGCTGTTTATATTATAAGACAAAGTTAATTATGGCTGTTTGGTGCATATCTCCAAAATGGTTGAGAATCAACAGGTGTTTTTTTCCCCATATTGATTGAGTTTCTTGGAGGTACTATACAAACATAGAATTATATTGGAGACTTGTCATTAGGTATTTTATTAACAGCCTGGTTATACCTGGTAGTGTTATAGAGAAACTTTCCAAAAATCCTACAGGGCCAACCATGTAGATCTGACTGAAGGACAGCCTTACTGGTGGGAAGGATGTTTCTCAATAGAGCAAAGTGAGTGGCATGGGAGGAATCAGCCCCGTCCCAGCCTTTTTTCACACTGACACTGATGATTAGTGGGCATTAGGCACTACTGCCCAATTACTCCACATTTGAGACGAGGCTGTTGATGAATTCATTGACAATCCTTGGTTTGCCCTTTGTTGAACTCTCCTAATTAGGCCCTTCCGCATGGCAGAACTGGACCTATGAGGTGAAAGTGTCATCACAAGACTTTCCTGAAACCACTCACGTTTTCACTAACATAAGTGGGACCATGATCAATGTACCCAAGCTTCAAAGTGCTACAAAATACAAGGTTTCTGTGAGAGCAAGTTCTCCCAAGGGGCCAGGCCCCTGGTCAGAGCCCTCGGTGGGTACTACGCTGGTGCCAGGTGAGAGAACATTCTGGATATCTAGGAAGTAATTCTGATAAAAAGAAGCTTAACTTGAGTGTCCTTGAAAATCCCTTAACTCAAAGAAATAAGAATGAAGGTGTGTCAATGTCTTGAGGTTTATATATAGTTAACTTCAAATCATGAAAGAAAACAAAACTGTGATATTTGTGCTTCTAACATGCTATTTTAAACTAAGATAAATTTTAGGAAACCGTATAATTTTCTTTCTTCATGGGTGTCCTCTTTCTCACGGCCTATGAAGCTATGGGATCTTTGAACTCTGCAGGTCTTTGAGAGAGTTGAGGGGCTACGAATTCCAACCTCTTGGCTGAAAGAAATGGAGGGCTACCTATATCACTTATGCTGCTGCTGTTATCACAGTTACTTCTTGGCACTCCAAATGGAGCCATGCAGTGTGTAGCCATGGGAAGAACTCTGCTGTGACCCTGACACTGTCAGGGAGGCAAGAGGCAATGTCACCACACAAATTTCTTCACATTCAATTTCAAATCTTTATGCAAAAACCAGCAAGTATGCTTAATATGATAGATAAAAAGTTGTATTAAGCAGATAGAGTTACTGATGTCCCTCCACAGTATTTTTCAAAATGCTGATAATTATTTTACTTTATAAAAGAAATATTAATGTATAAGACATTTATCTTAGAAAATGTGCTTTCTGTGATGTTTCTTTTTCTTTTCTTTCTCTTCTCTTCTTCTTCTTCTTTTTTCACCAAATAGCTACTGAACCACCATTCATCATGGCTGTGAAAGAAGACGGGCTTTGGAGTAAACCTTTGAATAGTTTTGGTCCCGGAGAGTTCTTATCCTCTGACGTAGGAAATGTGTCAGGTAAATACCCTTGTTTTCTTGGATGACAGATTTCTCCTCATATGACTTTCCAAGTGATTCTTTAAGTGGAAAGAATTGTGGGTTCGTTATTAGGTCAATAGGGAAAGGAAAAATTACTGACTGGGTGATACTGCCTGTGGTATTGTTAAGAAAATGTCAGTTCTCAAGTAGGAATGCTAATTATTCATTCACTAAATATGAGCTTCTTTATTGATTTATGCCCAGCTCAGGAAGTCTTTGATACAATGCTCATGTATTTTTATCAATCCATGTCATCTCATAGAATGAGCCTAATTTCACTAAGAGTTATTTTTAAGGAATATACTGGTGTTTCCTGTAAGACTGCAACTGTATCAGGGAATTACCAAGTACAATTCTCAATAAGGTTTAAGAAATAATTCGTTGATAAATACGATTATTAAGTAATTAATGGGAGTTTTGCCTAGAAGAAGAAAAGTCTTCATTCGAAGGTGGCATAACAGTGATCTTGCTTGAAGACTACATCTTCTATAATTATCTAATTATTTTGTCTATAGGCTTGTCCATTAAACACACAACAATATTTCTGACCAACATAGCCTCTGAACTTAGAAGGTACAGTGGTGCTAATGGAAAGGAGGACACTTTGGAGTTGGCTGGAATCTGGGCTCACTTCAGCTGTGAGATCTCAGAGAGGGGAGTTAATTTCACCAAATCTCAGATTTGCCATCTTAAACATGGGGATAATTCCTACTTTATAGCTTTGTTTTAGGAGTTAAATTAGATATGTTAAGTGTTGGGACAATGTTTGGTATAAAGGGGATGCTCAGTGTGTATTAGCTCTTCTGCCCAGTTCTAGAGGTTAAGATTCTGAGTTTACATTATTGAAATATTCTTGACAGATCTCTGAAGTTTTAGTGCTTTAAAATTATATTGAGGTGACTATATGATTTGTTGATTCACCATGTTTTTTTTGGCATACATGAAAAATAACTGCTAATGATACTTTTGTCTTTGTAGACATGGATTGGTATAATAACAGCCTTTACTACAGTGATGTGAAAGGTGACGTTTATGTGCGACTGTTGAATGGGACGGTTATCTCTGAGAATTATCACATACCCAACATTGCAGGAGCAGGTGCTTTAGCTTTCGAGTGGCTGGGTCACTTTCTCTACTGGTCTGGAAAGACATATGTGGTACGTTAAATCCTAACATCCTGAGTGCTCTAAATAAATGCCTACCTACCCACTTCAGTGACTTCATGGTATTTGTTTTTGACCTTTTCTCATACTTATGTACCACCTTTGCAACCATTTTTGTAATAAGTGTCTCTTAACCTACTCAATTTAAAGTGCATTTATGTGTAATGTAATTTTATGTCATTATTGGCTGAGAGAATATGTGTGTGTGTGTGTGTGTGTGTGTGTGTGTGTGTGTGTGCGTGTGAAAGAGAGAAGGGGAAAGAGTCAATTTTATTTAATTTTTCATCTACTTTTTTTCTGACAGTTGTGTTTGGGGTGCTGGGGGTTCAAACCTGGGTCCTCGTGCATGCCATGCAAGTGCTCTACTGATGAGCTATCTCTCCAGCCCCTAGTTACATATTTTTATTAATGTCATACAACCTATGCATGCATTGAAAAGCTCACCCGAGGTTCAGTGTCCTGGCAGTAAGATAGCAGACTCCAAAGAATGATTAAAGGAAACTAGGAAAGGTGTGGATGGGGCTAGGGAAAATGAACAAGGGTTAGCAGATCATCCCTGTGGGAAGATAATTGTGGGAAGAGGCAAGGGAGGAAGGGGAAGAATTTGGAGAGGGCTGTAACTGTGGAAGAGTCGTTGACATGAACTTTGACTTCAGTCATAGAAAACTAGCCACTATCAAGATGTACAGTGTAGACCCAGGATTAAGTGTCCAACCCTTTTTCCTTCTGCCTGCTGATCTGCTGTTTTCATTGGCTAAACCTCACTAGAAGCCAGAGAATATGAGATAGCAGATTACACAGTCCGCTGACATCAGCCTTTGGGGCACAGGGGAGGGTGGAGGGGGATGAAGAATAGACCTGGGGTAAAATGAAGACGTTCAGCACACCTGTGGTACCTTTTGTAGGAAATGGATGATGGCCAATGATGAGAACACTGGCCGGACAAGATAAAAAATATGGGACTGAAATCTTTTCCTGATCAGGGTGGTGCTTATTTTCAATTCATCTATTTGTTCAACAACAATTTATATATTACCACTGTGCTGACAGGCTTCAGAGTAGGCACAGTAAGGAATATAAATTCAATAGTGAATGTGTCCTTGCTCTTAAAAAAGAAAACAGCTTGATTGAGATGCAATTCACATGCCATTAATTCACCCTTTTATTGTGCAGAATTCAGTGGGTTTTAGTATATTTGGCATTGTGTAGCCATCATCACTTTTCCAAGCTTTTTGGATGAGATAAAATGCATATATGGAATAACAAAAGAAGCATAAAAGTAATGTTTTTAAAGGGAAATGCAACATTCTACAATTTGAATTCATGAGTGCCCTAGATAGGTAAGCCAAATGGAGTGGATAGGGTTATTCAGAGAATTCTAACAGTTTAGTTTAAACATAGTTTTGAAGGAAGCAGAAGAGTAGATACAAAAACTATTTTCAAGTATTTGCTCTGTCTCCTTTGAAATGGTTTAACTCCAGGACAGATGATTGCTTAACTTTGTTTAATTCTGTTTACTTGTGAGGAAAAAAACATAAGTAACAGTAATTTTTCATATGCTTAAGGTGAAGATTACAGGAGCAAATATCTTAAAGATAAAAAACTAGAGTGCTGGTACATAATAGGTACTCATAAATGGTAGTAGTTAATATGAGGGAAATTGGTAAAGAGGTGCAAGGAGAGAGGTCTGCATTTACCAGGATGTATGCATCTTTTTCAAGAATCCAATCAGGTATACCTAAGTGTTTTGATTGGATACATGATTAGGAATACAGAATATTTAAATTCAAGGTAAATTTACGTCCCTTCTCTTTAGAGACATGAAAAGACATAAGTTCCGAAAAGGCAGGATTCCTGTCTGCCTGCTTGTTATGTTTCCAAGGCTTAGCCTACAACCCAGCATGCAGTGTTGATAAATATTTGTGGTTGAATGAATGAATGAAACAATTAATTTACTAATGGTTACAATAAGCTATTCAGAAATACTCATGTCACTTGAAAATCATTAACTGACCACACCATTATGTTTTCTAGATACAAAGACAGTCAGTGTTGACTGGTCACACAGACATTGTGACTCATGTGAAACTGCTGGTGAATGACATGGTGGTGGATTCAGTTGGTGGCTACCTATATTGGACCACATTTTATTCTGTTGAAAGCACCAGACTAAATGGGGAAAGTTCCCTTATACTACAGGCACAGCCTTGGTTTTCTGGGAAAAAGGTGACAAATTAAAAATAAGATCAGATCATTTAAAAATATTAAGTGGTGGTGTTGTATATTTGTATTACTGTCTCTGCTTACTGTGAGTAGTTGAGGGAGAATACCAAAGTAAATACCACTATAGGAAGGTCTTGGTATAAAGATGATTTCTCTTAGCATTATTTGATGGTCATAATTGATCATATAAATTCAAATATGTGAATGAATAATTTTGTAGTTTTCTTTATCTTGAGTGGGCTCACATTTGACATCTTAATTTTTTAAAGTTTTTATCACTTTAATGACTTTTATTAGAGCTTCTTACTGGGTAGTGATTAGGTATTTTATTGCTTTTAATCAGTTTTGGTAGTAATTGTTCTAGACACTGTGTGTCTCCAAGGCAAATTATTTGACTTCTCTGTATTTGGTTCCTAATCTGAAAAATAGAACTATTATTATTCTATCTCTTAGGATTATTGCAAAGATTAAATAAGATAATCCATGTGTAGTAGTGGTAATAGTTACAGACACATGGTAAATGCTCATTGTAATTCAACCTGAAGAATACACCTGATTTTGGAGTACTTCAAAAACAAATATTAAGAGGCTGGAGCGGTGGCTCAGCAGTTTTGGCGCTTGCCTGGCAGGCATGAGGACCCGGGTTCAAACCCCAGCACCACGTACACAACTGAGTGTTGGAGCAACCGAGGTCATGTGAAAACTAAATAAAGTTGTTTCTCTCTTTCTCTGTCTCTCTCACTGTCCCTCTCTCTTTAAAAAAAAAAAACAACAAATATTAATTTTACATTCTCAACTGCTGAAAGCAATATTTTTCTTGGATCTATTTAGGATCTATTTAGCTACTCCCTAGGTATCCCTTTAAATTTCTGAATCTTAATTTTTATAATCATGACATTAGTATACATCCACTATAGAAAATTTGAAAATTAAAAAAAATCATTAAGAATAAATAAACTATACTATTTTATCTAATATATCCCTTAAAATATTCTTATTTAAGGCTTTTTTCTTGTAAAGATATATAAGGAAGATATACCAGACAATTAAGTTGAATCAGTTGATCTCCAATTTCATAGGCTACAAAGGCTATAATTCCTAGAATATTTAAGGAGATCTGATTTGTATATACAGATTATAATACAGATATTTAAAAGAGAGAGAAATTTGCACACTATATCTGAGGATTAATAATTCCAGTCAAATAATTGAAAGGTCCCTTAGTTCCATTTTTGAGATATTTGAGTATATATATATATGTGTGTGTGTGTGTAAATGTGTGTATATATATATATATATATATATATATGTCTTGTGTAATTGCTAGGGAAAGCACTTCTATTTTTGCAAAATCATATTTAAGATAATATTATCTCAAGAGTAGCTTGTCTCCACCCCCAGGACCTTGTTAGTAATCTTCCTACTACCCCATCTCATCATTTGAGTGCTCTCACCAGCCAGAGAAAAGGTCTGGAGTGGCTCTGGGCACATTTCCATAAATGAGTGAATCATTGAATTTCTCAGTATGTATATGAGGAAATACATCTTTCTTTAAATTCACACTCAACTCTCTCCAGGCATTGAGGCTGCTTTTGTAAATCTGTGTTCTGCTTCCATAGTCTGATGTTTTACCATCTGCTTCATGAATTCTAGTGGATATTTCTAAGCAACATCTTCTGCACTCAGCAAATCTCAACATCTCTTTGCCCATTCTTTACACACAATATATTTTCTTTCAGCATATACATTGAAATATGGTCAGCCAACTATTTATAGAAAGATGATTATATGTATGATGAAAAAAGGAGAGTGAATTAGTTATTTACCTTAAAAGCAAAAGCATAGTGCCAAGACAAAAACACAACATGAACACAAATTATAAAACCACTGGAATGAAGTCCAAACATTGCTATGCATTCTCTCTTGTTTTCTTTTCTTTTTTAAAATTTTATTGAGGAGTTATTTGTTGCACAATAATAAATGCAGTATTTGTGGTAGCAATATGATATGCATGCCCCTGATCCTAATCTAGAATCACCCTCACGTCACCCATACCCCAGTCTCTTGACTCTTCTATATTTCCCCCATAACAGATATAAATGTCTTTATATACATATAAGCTTGTGCTTTTTCTAGAATTAAATGATTGCATAAGAATTTTTTGGCTTCTGGGGGAGTATAGAGTAAGCTACACTGGTGATTCCTGCTCTTGTTCCCTCCTTCATCCCTCCCTCTTTCTTCCCTCCTGCCCCTTCCCTCCCATGCTACTTATCTATGGTTCTCCTAGATTAGGTGTTGCTTCGACTTTGGTGAGTCTAGTACATGAGCTTGACCTTTTTTCACCCAAGTCTATGTTTTGCTCTAGCTTCCACAAATGAGGGAAAATGTTTGACGTTTGAGTATCTGGGTTTGGCTAATTTTGCTCATCATAATTTCTTCCTTTGCCATCCATTTACCTTCAAAGGCTGCAATATCGCTGTTTTGAATAACTCACATTTGGTTGTACATTGGAATTCCCTGAGGAGTTTTAAAGCCTAGTGGAGACTGGGTTTCATCCCCAGGGATCATAATTTAACAGAGAGCAGCCTGGGAATTGAGGTTTTAAAAATATTTCACTGATGATTCAAATGTGCAGCACTGTTTGAGAACAACTGACTCAAATAATAACAAAAGTCATTTCCTCACATGGCTAAAGAGTCCACAGTTACGGCTAGTTTTAGACAAGGCTTGATGCAGGCTCAGAGTTTCAAATTCAGGAGGTCTGGAGTGTGCTGAGAATTAATTTTCATGCCGGGTTTCCAGATGATGTTGCTACTGCTGGTCTGAGAACCATACTTTGATAACCATTGGTGTTAAGTATGTGAGGGTGAATAATAAACACTTCCTGCTTACTGACAGTTTTAGGAAACCTCCACTTACATCCAAATAATATAGCAAGAAGAATAATTGTAGGACTTTTATATTCAATGAAAGATGGAAATCATTGAGTTTATTATTCTAAAGAAGTTGTTAAAAATCTATATTTGAGGTGCAATCACAAGATCATGCTTGAATTGTGTGTGATTCCCTTTCTTACCTTGTTTTCTGTTTAGATAATTGCTCTCACTTTAGACCTCAGTGATGGGCTCCTGTATTGGTTGGTTCAGGACAATCAATGTATTCACCTGTACACAGCTGTGCTTCGAGGGCAGAGGTAAGGAGTGTCCTTAAAGACAACATGTTGAGAAGAAAATGATGACTTGAGCCTTGGTTACAAACTGTACTGAGAATTTTGCACCCATTTGATAAGTGTTCACAGATTGCCCACTGCGCTGCAGCATTGTGCTGTGGGGAAAGGTAGGTTTATAAACAGCTAATTACATTACAATCCTGTAAGTGCTGTGATGAGATAGGAAGAGAGTGGAATGGAGATGCTGAGGAGAATACGACTCAAGAGGCCAGGAAATGTACGGATGGGTTTTCTGCTTCTTAACCGAGAGGGGTGCACGTTATTGAGGACAGGCAGAAATCTTGTGATATTCCAAATAAAGTCTGAAGAGTGGAGAGAAGTGCATAAATTATCTTCTTGATCTGTGTCCTCAAAAGTCCCCTGCCAAGATGACTCTTCTTAGTATTTTTATCTCTTCTATATATTAGTAGTGTCGAGTTTTTTTCCAATACATTTCTTATACTCTTTTAAAAAACCTGGGCATGATATATTTAATATTCTGATCTTAAGTATTTTATTATATCAGTTTTATGATGGACATATTTTAAGAATGGAACATGTCCATCATCATAGAAAGTTCCTTGTGCCCCTTCTCAATCAGTCCTCCTACCCCCACTATATGCATACTTCTTTGCATCTGTCTTCTTTTTCTTGGCAAAATTTTTTTTTTTTTTGCGATCCATCGATGTTGTTTTGTGTATTAGTTTTTGCTTTTTATGACTTAGTGGTATTCCACTGCATGAATATCCTATTGTTTGCCTATCTATTCCTTTTTTAATGAATGCTTGATTTTGATTAAGTCCAATTTATGGATTTTGTTTTCTTTTATGATCTGTGCTTTCTGTCTTCTATAAGAAATCTTTGCCTTCCCCTAGCTGAGAATATTTTATGCTTCGATTTTTTGGGGAAATGTTTTATCATATTATGTTTAAATCTGCAATTCATTTTAGGTTTATTTTGGGGTATGGTGTGAGGTCGGGGTTAAGGTTTCTTTTCTTATTTCTAATATGGATATTCTGTTGATCTAATATCATTTGCTGAAGTGATTTTTTTCTTTCCTTGATTGCTTTTGTGCTCTTATTAAAAATTGTTTGTGTGCGTAGGTCCACTTATGAATTCTTTCTTCTATTTGTTTCTTTTGCCATACTACATTGTCTTGACTACCTTGCTAAGTTGCTGAGGCTGGCTTTGGACTTAAGATCCTCCTGCCTCAGCCTCCTGAGCAGCTGGGATTGCATATGCAATTGCCTTTCAACTTTGTTTTTTCCTAATATTTTTATTTTGGCCATTCTTGATCTTCTTGTAAATAAATATAAGAATCACTTAGAATAAATATAAAAATCATTTAGAATAAAGCCCTTGGGAACTTTGATTCTCTTTTCATTTGATGGAGAATGGATATATGAAATTATTGAGTCTTCCAATCACTGAAAATGGTATCTCTCAATTTATTTTCTTTTCATTTCTTTCAACAGTGTTTCCTAGTTTTCAATGTAGAAGTTTTACATACCATTCATTAAATTAATCCCCAAGTGTCTGCTTTATTGAAGATTCATAAATTATAATTAGAAAATAAGTTCCATTTTATAAATGTTTATTACTAGTATTAATAAATACAATTGATGTTTTGTATATTGGCTTTGTATGTTGGTGCATTATAAATTCATTTTTATGTTCTAGTAACTTTCTCATAGAATACTTTAGTATTTTTTCTGAAAGTGTTGTACAGAATTGATATTCATTCTTCCTTAGCATCCACCAGTGAGTTTATTTGGTCCTGAAGTTATCTCTATGGAAAATTGTTTGATTATAAATTCAGTTCTTTTAAGTATATAGGAATATTTTGGTTTTTATTTCTTCTTGAGTTGGTTTTGGTAATTAATTTTTTCAATGAATTTGTACATTTTCTGTGAGCTGTATAATGGTATCTTCTCACTTATTGTAATGTCTGCAGGGTATATAGTGATGTCCTTTTACACCTTTTATATTGGCACTTTTTTTTTTTAAAGAGAGAGGGACAGTGAGAGAGACAGAGAAAGAGAGAAACAACTTTAGTTTTTCACATGTCCTTCATTGCTCCAACACTTAGTTGTGTACGTGGTGCTGGGGTTTGAACCCGGGTCCTCGTGCTTGCCAGGCAAGCGCCGAAACCGCCGAGCCACCGCTCCAGCCTCAATATTGGCACTTTTTTATTGATCACTCCTTCTAAGTATTTATTAAATGTATTCTTTTCAAAGAATTGGCTTCAGTTGTTGTTAATTTTCTCTATTTTTTATTTCATTAATTTTCAATCTACTTATAGTTTCTTTGTCCTATTTGTTCTGGGTGTAATTCCTCTTCTTTTCCTAACATTTTAGGGCAAAAAGAAGAGGTCATCATTTTCATATAATTCCATTCATCAATATTTTAATATTTATATTATAGCTTCAATATTTCAAGTTATAAGTTTCTCTTGAGCATTATATTATATTCTACAAAATTTCATGTTATGTTTTACTATTATTCCATTCAAAATATTTTCTAATGTCCCATATATTTCTTTGACTCATAGGTTTTAAAAATGGTTATTGTTTAATTTTGAAGTATTTGGGAATTTTAAAGTATTATTCATCTTATTCATGTTAAATGTTATTTAATATAATCATTGAGGCCAAAAAACATATTTTTTTTTAAAAGAGAGAAGGACTGTGAGAGAGAAAAAGAGAATCAATTTTATTTAATTTTTCATGTGACTTTCATTGCTCCAACACTTCATTGTATACTTGGTGCTGGGTTTCGAACCCAGGTCCTCATTCATGCCAGGCAAGCACTGCAACCACTGAACCGCTTGAGGCATTTCATGTATTAGCATATGGTATAGTATGCTGAATGTTCTATGTGAACTAGAGACGAGTGTTTACTTTGGTTTACTTGGTGCAGTGGTCTATAAATGTCAAGTAGGGAAAGTCAATTAATAATGCCCTTAAAATATTTTTACCTATCTGTGTTATCTATCACTGAGAAACATGTGTTAAAGTCTCATACTGTCCTTATAGATTTGCCTATGTTTCTCTGTAGTTCACACATCCAGGTACTTTGTATTTGTTATATACAATATCAATTTACTTGAGTATACTACCTTTTTGTTATTACAAAATAACTTTTCATCTATGGCAATATTCTTCATCAGAAAGACTACATTGTCTGACATTAGCATAGTCTGGCCAGCTTCCTTAACACCTGAATGATACACCTTGATACATCTCTTTTCATTCTTTTACCTTTAATCTATTTGTGTCTTTACATTTAAAATATAAAGGGTTTTGGTATATAAAGTGCGTATAGTGTTTTGATCTTTGTGCAGATTTTTGTTCACAGATAAAGACACTGATGTCCAAAGGCATCCATACATTAGCCTGATGTCACAGGGTGAATTAGAGGGATGGTGAAGAAGGGATGAATAATGATCAGCTATTTGCTATCATCCATCACATTCTGTACTTGTGAATTGTAATGGAGTTTCCCTTCATATTGCTCTTCCCTTTCTTGTGTACAACCATTCCCTTTAGTTTATAAAAGAATAAACCTATAAATAGTATAACATTTTTGACTTAGAGGTTGAAAAAGGTGCCCTTGTAATGAAAGTTCAGAAGATATATTTAGTCATGTCAGGGCAGATCATACTGCTTCAAAGGAGCCTACATCCTTGATGTTCCCTCTGACTGAACCATTTCCCCTGGTTAATTCATGTTCAGTCTGCATGACTTGGTTCAAACGTTGCTCCCTAAGGTAGACTTTCCCTGACTATCAGATCCAGTTAGATCTCCTTAATAAGGAGCTCACTTTAATTTTCCTTCTACATTGCATTTACTGGTGTAGTTATTTGCTAATTATCAGCCTATTTAGCAGGGCTGAATATTCTATGTGGACAGTGATTATATTTATCTAATCTACCACTGTATTCCTTCTTAATGGCTAATAAGGAACTATACACCTATCATTTATTGAATTAACCAACAATTCTCAGTAGAGTAACTGGCTTATTTCTATACACATCTATGCTTCATGGGAAGGTTAATGGTACAAACATCATGTTATGATTTTTCTTTTTTAGCTGAATTTTGATTCAAGTTAACTTAATTTGTTGAGGACTGAAAGGTTTGGAGTACTGACCTCCTGAAAGTAAGAAGGTTGTGTTGAAGTTGTGAAGAATATCAGAGATCACGAATTTGGGCGCCAACCCAGATATGCAGGAGAATTTCACACGAGGGAGAAATCTTTAACTGGAAGCAAGGAGCAATACAAGCCAGTAGAACTAAGGGATTTGGTCTGTCCAGTAAGGAAATCCTCTACTCTAGGGACAGTTTTAACAATGTGGAAGCATGTAACTCATCCTGAAAGCAAGGCTGACTAAATAAATACTTTCCCACTGAAGGCTGCAGTAGCCCTGTAGGTGGTCCAGGAGGGACAGATTTCTCAGACCAAGTGCATCCTACTTGGTGAGTGTCCTTCCACCTGGAATTCGGTTTTGTATATCTCTTCTAGAAGGTCATTGGAAAGTTCCTCTGAGAAGTAGAAACAACAAAATGTATAATTAGAAGGGGGAGGGGGCAAGTCTGAAGCCTTCATAACTAAATAAGAATGGATAAATAGTGTTGTACCAGAGAAAGGACTATAGGAAGAATACTGGTGAATAAACTTCATCATAAAATTTACAATTTTTAGTTCCAGCTATATTGTTCCAAGATAGCTTTTGTTTTATCAAGGAAATGTGCAATTCTAAAAAAATTAAATTTTATTTTGATTTTAATTTCTATACTTCACACTCTTTCAAAAGAGGACAATGCCAGTACTTTAAAATGAGTTTCAGAGATCATTTAAAGAAACCAAGTCACCATTTCAAGGCATTGAGAATCACTGAGGTAGTTTTTGTTAAGTACTAGGCAATTGCATAAGTTGAGAATCAACCACTTTTTTAAAGTAAAAATCATAGGTAAATTCTCTTTCATTGACAAAAAAAAAATCTCTAAAAGCAAGTTGAGCAATAGTCTGATTATTTGAATTCCCTAGCTGGAAAAGAAGTATTTTGACTAAACTATAGAAGCTGATAAGCATCGTGGAAGCAACAGACGTCTGCGAACAGGACAAGTAAAGGATCGTGTAGGCTAGAATAAGGAGTGGCAAGTAAGTAAGATGACTAAGAGCAGGAGAGAGGCCTGGCTCCATGAGCAGAAGCCATTCGGTGGATGGTGACTTCCGCATTGGCTTTTCCTGTTCATCTTATTGTGCCTGTCTGTTCATGATGGAGTTGTGGGGGTCACAGAATTGTTTTAATCCATCTTTATTTCTTGAGAATGTCATGGTAAAATGAGATGAGCTTCATCCATATACAGAATTTTTGGTATTGTTATATTTGCATTTTGTATATGGTTAAATTAGAGGTTAAATTATTTGCCTGAAGTTGCATATTTAGTAGTTGGCCCAGCTGTGAGTTCCACAGAGTTCTGTTTTTAAAGTACTGGCTAGGCACTGGAGTGGTGGCTCAGCGGTTATGGCGCTTGCCCGGCATGCATGAGTATGCAAGTTCAAACCCCAGCACCATGTACATAACGAAGTCTCGGAGCAACAGATGCCACATGAAAAATTAAATAAAAATAGTTTCTCTCTCTCTCTCTCTCTAACTGTCCCTCTTTCTTCAAAAAAAAAAAAAAAAAGTATTTGCTACACTGCAAATTCATTAATCCACAATGGGGCATAGTCACATTCAGGAATGAGTGTAATCATGAGGGCACGGAGACCATACCTGCCTGGTGTCATATAAACTGAGTTAAGCATGAAGTGGTCTCTTGAACAAAGCTGATGGATAGACAAGAAGGCTGACCACACAGGACAGTGGAAGAGTGTATGACCTGCAGAGCTATTCTGTGTCTGTATGAATTAGAGTTCCCATGGCCACCACATTCAGGAACTGTTATTCCTGTCCATTCTGGATAAATGCCTGTACATTCTTGGTCTTTGGATATCTCCTTTAAAAAAAATCCCTCAGATACTGAACTCTAGCTTGTGCTATCTTCAGCACTGGTTCATTGCATTGTTCTTGGTTGGTCTCTAAGCACTCTGCCTTCCTCCACTGCAGATGCATGCACTAATTTACATTGCTTCCGCAGGACTGGGGATATCATCATCACAGAATTTGCAGCCTGGAGTACTTCTGAAATCTCCCAGAATGCACTGATGTACTATAGTGGTCGGCTTTTCTGGATCAATGGCTTCAGGATTATCACAGCTCAGGAAATAGGCCAGAGAACCAGTGTGTCTGTTTCAGAACCAGCTCAATTTAATCAGTTTACAATTATTCAGACTTCTCTCAAGCCTCTGCCAGGTACATTATTTTATTTTTGTCTATGCTTTCTCCTTACACCTTCTGTAAAATAATTGTTTGAGATTTTTTCTTAAGAATTGTGTTGTGAGAAGAAAGGTATTAGTAATTTCTGTTGGTTTGTTTGTAATGAGTTTAATATAAATCCAAATTTCCAGCCTGAACGTGTCACAAAAAGATGATTTTCAGGATATACTAAATAAAAGGAAATTTCTGTTTTTGTTTTAATTATTAGTAATTTCTATTGATTTTCCCATGATTCTATGTACATGATAATCCTAAATCCTTTCTCTATTCCTTTTCTTCGTCCATCCCAAAGGGAACTTTTCCTCTACCCCTAAGGTTATCCCAGATTCTGTTCAAGGGTCTTCTTTTAAGATTGAAGGAAATGCTTCAAGTTTTCAAATCCTGTGGAATGCTCCTCCTCCTGTGGACTGGGGCATAGTCTTCTACAGTGTGGAATTCAGTGCTCATTCACAGGTAAGGTGTTGGTTCTAGTAAATTCCATTTCCCAAACAGGCTGTACCATCCTCATCAGCCCTGTACACAGTGATCTATACTTTGTTAGTCAAGTTTATCTCCTTGTTTTCTTTATAACATTTGGTTGTTGGGATTATTCCTGAGATCACTAGGTTACAGCCAGTCTCTGAGCACTTTGTTCTAACTGCTATTTTGGGAAACATCTTAACTGGAATATGTAGTGAAATATAAGACTTACTAAAGTTAAAATTTCCAAAGTTGCAAATGCTGACTTCACATGTGAACCATAGTTTGGAGATTTTAATTAATTAGGAATAGAAAATTCTATAATTCTATCCCTAAGAAAATGATGTTTTGTGCTTTTATTTTAGTTCCTGGCTAGTGAACAACATCTTTTACCTGTCTTTACCGTGGAAGGGCTGGAGCCCTATGCCTCATTTAATTTTTCTGTCATTCCTTATACCTACTGGGGAAAGGGCCCCAAAACATCTCTATCACTTCGAGCACCTGAAACAGGTACAGGGGTAAAAATCTCTCTTTAAAAAAAATGGCAGACACTCACTTTCCATGGTATGGAATGAGTAGTTAATAATATTTTAAAATAACTTTCAGTTTTGTAAATATATTTAGATTTACTACCTTTTCAATGACTTTTTGGAGATTAGAACAGCATGATTAAAATAAATAAATCTGCATAATTTATTCCAAAAGAAATAAATTTTAAAGATTTCTAAAAGACTGTTTCACTTGATCGTAGTGATATATAAGATGCAGAAATGTTTCAGGCAATTTGTGAAAACATTCATTAGGAAAATGGGCATTTAAGAGCAGAGGTAATTTCTTGGAAGGCAGGTGTTCATAAATATGGTAACTCAGAATGTTTTGTGGGTGAATAACTAATGCTTAAATTTGTGTTTTTTGGACGTATATCCTGGAAGAGTACTATATCTTTGCATGTATATACCAGTTTAAAGTGTATAAAGCACATTTATATGTATCACTCCTTTATTAAAAGTTTATTACATACTTATAATGTGTCAGAAACATCATTTCATTTGATCCTCACACAGCTCTGAGGTGCATAGGACAGTTGTAATCTTGATTATGCAAGTGAGAAATGGCCTAGGAGTTGCCATGTGAAATAGCTATTGAGTAGCAGGGATCTAAGTTAGAATGTACACTAGTTTCAGTGAGCCTCCATTCAATCATTTTTGCAAATGTTGATAAATTATAATTTCATACTAATTTAATTTACATGCACTTCCTAACATGGGACCTGGCAGGCGGTAAGAGCTCAATAAACATAGATATCCATTCACCACTGCATTTTTTACTGTTACAATTTGTTCAACAATATTTATCCACGAGTCTCACAACAGGAACATAGTGGACCCTGGTCATGTTCTGAAGGAGTTAGCATTTGGATCCAGGTATGCTTTATTTGAGATTGTCTTCGATATCAATTTTGGTGGCACTGGTATGTGGAAATGGACTTCACTTTGTCCATCAAGGAATCCCCTGGGGAATAGGGTCAACATCTGCTGGATGTTGAGGGGACAATAAGAAAGAATGATAGGATTTGGTTCTTACTTCTGGATATTTATAATATAGCTACACATTATTCAAATTGACCAGTATTTATTAAGCACTTACTGTGTGCCAGTCCTATACCAGATTTGGGGGGATTTAAGAAGAAATAAGAAAAAAGATACTTTCTCTTATGGAGCTCTTAAAACAGTATAGATATAATAGGAATAAAACAGTGATAACCAAGCAGAAATGGTGTGAGTAGATAAAACTATGGAACTTTTATCTATATCAAGCTGCCTCAGACATTCTTAGGCGAGGGAGAAGGACATGGACTGGTATGACCATGGAAGGCCTTTAGGGAGTGGACACTATAGCTGGGTTCTGAGAGATGGAGCAAGAAGTTGTCCCAGGTGAAAAATACAGTGTAAGAAGGCTTGGACTGACTAATGGTGTGAGGGTAAACATAAAGAAGTGATGATATTGGAAGGAGAGCAGATGTGGAGACTGGTGGAGGAGTCCTGAGAAAGAAGAGGGACATCTATGGTAGAATGACTTAGAAATCAGGCAGAGGAATTTCTCTTGATTAAAGAACCAAGAGATTCTAGCAATCAAATCATATCCTTGGGATATTATCAGCTTTCTCCAAAATTTCCTGCCTCCCAGGGTATTTAGGGTGAGAGGATCCCTAATGTGCTGTATTTTGCACCCTGAGCTGGTTGAAGTTACTGCTTTCCCTTCTGATGACTGACTTTTCTACATCCAGCTAAATTTCTCTATGAGGATGAGAGTACTGTATTTTTCAAGGAGAACCAGTCATCTTCCATTTACACAGGACACAGATGAGAAAGTGTGCTAAAGTGTAGCAGGAAGAGTTTGGGTTGTACATAGGACATCTTGCCTGTCAGTAAGGCTTGCTGAAATGTCAGGATATATGCCTGAAGGAATCTATAGAATATTCTCTTCTGAAGATCTTTAAGAATGAGAGACATGTACCTCACCTGTGTGGGAAGAGAAATATTTACTGCTAAGATATGCATACCCTGATCATGAGTGGTTAAAGTCAGCCTTATATTCTTTTCTGCCCTATCTATGCCTGTTTTTCAGTTCCATCAGCACCGGAGAACCCCAGAATATTTGTATTACCAAATGGAAAACATCTCAACAAGAATGAAGTAGTGGTAGAATTTAGGTGGAATAAACCTAAGCATGAAAATGGTGTGTTAACAAGGTTTGAAATTTTCTATCATATATCCAACCAAAGTGACATGGATAATACATTTGAAGAATGGATTGCCGTCAGTGTCATTCCCTCAGTGATGTCCTTTCGACTGGAGGGCATGAGTCCTGGGTACACTGTTGCCTTCCAGGTACGAGAGAGAAAACTGGGATGTGGGGGTCTGACTAATGCCACAACCGGTTAATTAAAGGTCTGGAATAAAAATTGCCACACTGTAATAATTTGAAGTACACTGTGATCAGAGGGGGGGGTCAAGTGGGATAGCAAAAGTGCTCAGGGAAGAGAGGTCAGCTTGTGTAAAGGACAACATCTCAGCAACTTTCAGGCATTAAGGGTATTTTCAGATTCAGAATAAAGTAGTATTTGTCAAAATCATTATAGGCCTTGAACCACAGTTGTACTTTTCTATTCCTTATCCCATTTGATCCATACTTGAAGAAAACCCAAGGTCCCTGAGAATATCAGTCAATTAACAAAGCTGCATGACCAGGAAGTGATATTCCACAATTCAACTCCTAGACTCCTTTCTACCATATTGCAATACCCCTGCGAACCTTCTAGATGTGCTCCCTTGAAGCTGCCAATGGAAATAAAAGCTGAGGGTCTACATACTTGATATCTTACAATTACCACTTACTTATTTGACAGAGCAGAAAGAGAACAGTAGTTAAGGAAAAAATCTATTGCCTCTGCATTTTGATAATTTAAATTTCATATGAAATAACTTTCCAGTTACAGTAGGTACCTTGATGGTTTTCATATCTTCATCAATTACTATGTTAGTGACAATGTTATACACATTTATAGTTATTTTTCATTTCTTTTTTTTTTGGAGAAACAATGTTTTGGAGATTTGAGTTTCCTGTGGATCTTTTTCTTTTGGTAAAATTCTAATTTAATAATTATTTTTGCAATTAAGCCTACGTATACTAATAAAAAAGGTTAAAGATAATGCACGTTACTTAAATTATTCCAGCTAAATAAATATTCTGGCTAAGTGTGTCTATGTGTAGATACAGTTTCAAACTTTAGTCACCATAGAATCATGCAAAATGATATGCATGGATATGAATGTGTTTCATTTATCATAGTCCTGTGCCAAAGTTAAGATTGATAGGTGTACAAATATGCCATCACACATTGTACAGATATTAAAATACAGGTTGTAGTAAAATGTATTTAATGCTGGATGCGTAATAAAGAAACCAAAATTCTGTTGTTTGAGAGAGCACTTGAGGCTCTGTATTTTGAGGCCATCATTATGCATGTCAATTTTTTTGTAAGCTATTATACATAAGTAAGGTTTGAAAATGGTGATGATTTGTTACTCAACTAAAAAATTTAAAAATTAAAAAAATTACTGTAAAAATGTGGCATGGAACAAAGGAAAGTATACAGACTTCAGAAGATTTGGTTCCTTTGCCTGTTTCTAATTTGTCTTTACAGATGAGTTACTTACTTAAATTATAATCCAGGTTCAGTTTCTACTTGTAGTAGTTGTGAGGATCAAAAGATATAAAATATGTGAAAATGTCTTGAAATGCATAATTGTTTTTGAATATAATATTTATTATTTTCTTTTTATAAATATCCTTTTTTAAAAATAAATTTAGTTACATGAAGCTTTTAGCTATTGAATTCAGGATAAGTGGAAGTTTACCATAATTTGTATAGTTTTATTTCTATTGTGTCACCAAATTTTGGAAATAGTTGAAGATTTTTTATTTATTTTAAAATACTAAGGAAAAATAAAGAGTATATATATATATATATTCAAGGTATATAATGTGATAATTTGATATGTGTATATGTTGTGTAATGATTATCACATCATATTAATTAATACATCTGTTATCAGCCATGCTGTACATTAAATTCTCAGATGTTTTCAGATTTTTTTCCTTTTTCTTTTTTTTGAAATAGAATAGAGAGTTGTGCTATTTATTTGTACTTTTCTAGAAAAAAAAAACAAGAAAAAAAGTAAAGAGAAAACCAGCAATATAGTATGGGAAAATGTTTTCCCCTTAGTTATTTATTCTTATATATTAGCTTAAATAACTATTGTAAACTATTGATAATGTACATTGGGAGGGCAAAATAAAACATTCAATAATTTGTCAACCTCAGAAGTTATTTATTTTCACTGACAACACTGTTGAAAGCATCTTTTTTATTTCCTTTTCTTTCCTTTAGGTTCGGGTTTTCACATCTACAGGGCCAGGACCATTTTCTGATGTAGTAAAGTCTAAAACATCAGGTATTTGTAATCTAAAATCTGTGCAAATAACAATTTAGAAGCACCCTCCCTGCCACTGGTATCTTTAGGGATATGAATAGCATCTCTGAGCTGAAGTTAAGGTGAAATAAAATAATCAATTTTTCTCATCACCAAAATATGCATGGGGAATCTAGGGTTAAGAGATTTAAAAGTTTTCATCTAGACTGATGTGTTAGATAAATCTGCATGAGGCTAGTGGATATTAAGACTGCCTGACACTGACCCAGGAGACTTTGGGTATCTAGTCAGTTTTCTCATACATATTATCCACTTGTTTTTCATTTGCAGAAATCAACCCATTTCCTTACCTCATAACTCTGCTTGGCAACAAAATAGTGCTTTTAGACATGGATCAGAATCAAGTTGTGTGGACATTTTCAGCAGAAGGAGACATCAGCGTTGTAGGCTACACAGCAGATAATGAGATGGGGTATTATGTTCAAGGAGACTCGCTCTTCCTTCTGAACTTGCAGAATCGTTCCAGCTCCAAAGTACATTGTTTTATAATTTTTTTGAAATGAAGGAAGTGAACCACTTACATATATTATTACCCTGTACTTAAAATGAATGGCCAGTGGTTGAGCTACTAAGACTAGAGTGATTGAAAAGGACAGATAATGTGTAATCATTTAGCTACAAAGAATATACAACAGATTTTGGCAAATCATTTGGGATAACTCAATGTGTTAGAACCTAAGGATAAAGAAGTGTGTTGGCTTTCTGTTACTGGAACGAGATAATAACTTATAAAGACAAAAGGCCTATTTTGGCTCACAGTTTTGGATATTTCAGTCCTTGTTCATTTGCCTTTTACCTGCCTTACCTCCACCTTTTGACTTTGGACTTGTGGTGAGATAGCACATCGTGGTGGGATGTATGTGGTAGAGCAAAGTCAGTTCACCTCATGACCAAAAAACAGAAGAGAGAAGGAGGAAGAGACTAGGGTCCCACAGTTCCCTTTGAGGCCATGTCTACAGTGACCTAAAGACCTGCCACTGGTCCTCTTTATTAAGATTCCACTACTTCCCAATAACATTGTGAACTGGGACCAAGCCTGATGACTGGGCCTTTGGGGGACATTTCAGACCCAAAGTATAGCTAGGGGTAAAAAAATTACAGGCCTTTCTCATAACAGAACTAGTCTAGTGTTAGTGTAACACTAGGAAGGCAGTGCTGCACCACAATTGAGAGGGTAGGATTTGGAATTTGACTAGATGGAATTTATTTCTGGTTCTACAACTTTATAGATCTGTGACTAACAGCAAGTTCTTTAGCTTCTGGGGTGAAATAGTACTTTATTTTAGGGTTCCCATGAAGATTAAATGAGATAATCTACTAAGACACGTAATACAATGCATGGAATATGGTAGGCATTCACTAAATAATTACCTAATGTAGAAGACAGACTAGTACAACTGCTGTGTTATGATCAGGATGTAATAGAATCAGAATGAGCATCAGTCAGAGCTGAGGTGCTGCTGGTGGTGGAAGAATGGAGAAACATCTGGCACAAAGATGAGCCAGGTGAAGTCGGAGGAAAGCAGAGAGAGGAAGGGAGACAAGGGAGCTTAGCACGTTCAGGTGCTATAAATTGAGTGAGCGTAGAGGTGAGAGTACAAGTTGAGGCACAGTCCTCAGGTGGCAAAGCTGGAGAGGTGAGCAGGGGCCTGAACATTATGAATCTCTTTTACTGTACTCAGGAGTCAGGTGTCAAATTGGAAGCCAACATCAAGCCACTAAAGAAATCTAATGGGCCATCAACAGAGTTAAGTCATGTTTTAGAAAGATCTCTCTGTCAGCAGTATAAATAATGAATTAGAGAGATAAAGCTGAGACAGCTTGGAAGGGATCACAGAAACAGGCAGGAAAAGTTAAGGGGCTGAGTTAGCCAGGCCATGAGGTGAGAAAGAAGACACACTGGGAGATATTTAAAGTGAGCCTAGTTTACTGTGTGTAATAATATGAGACAGAAGTGAAGGGGAACCCCATTTGTCAGGCTTGGTTGACAGGTGAATGTTAGCAGCCCGTAAATATATAAAATGCAAGAGAAAAGGAGATTTGTGGGGTGTGGCAATAAGTTCTGTTTTCTGGGGTCATTCGTGTAGAGAGTTCAGTGGGAAGTTGGATGTTTGAATCATAACTTCAGGGATCTTGGCTGAAGATGTGGGTATTTAACAGTGATCAGTCATTGGTAGCTGAAGCCATGATAACTGAAATTACCTAGGAAAAATACACAATGTGAGAGGATGGCTCATGTTACAACCGTGCACAATCCGGAATTATTAAATCTTTGGATTAGAAAAAGAAGTGCAGTAAATAAGTGATCTGGATAATTACAAATTCAAATAAAAAATTAACAGTATCTTTTTGGCTGTGTTCTTTACCTAACTTTAAGCTTTTCCAAGATGTATTGATTTCTGATGTCACAATTATTACAATTGACTGGATTTCAAGACATCTCTACTTTGTGCTGAAAGAATCACAAAATAAAATACAAATATTTGATGTTGATCTTGAACAGAAGGTGAAACACCCTAGGGAGCTGAAGATTTGTAAAAGGAATTCAACAATAATTTCCTTTTGTGTATCTCCTCTTTTAAGGTATGTAAGTGTATCTTTTTCTATTGTGATAAAATAAAGACATTTTTATTTTATTTTATTTTAAAGAGAGAGAGGGACAGTGTGAGAGAAAGAATCAATTCCATCTTTCATGTGTCTTTCATGTGTCTCTTGTTGCTCAGACACCTCACTGTGGGTGTGGTGCTGGGGTTCAAACCTGCATCCTTGTGCATGTCAGGCAAGTGCTGAGCCACCGTTCCAATCCAACATAGACATATTTAATGTAATATTTTTGGCTTATATTAGAAGCTAATGATGGGGAAGCAAGATTAGAGTTCTTGGCTCAATCTGTTAATTTAGATTAAGTAATTCTGCATATGAGTCCACAACTATAAATATGTGATCTTAATCTGTACAAAAAATTGACTAATCTAAAGTTAGGCTAATTACCAAGAGGAAAGCAATAGCAGAGTTTTGTACTAGTGAATTTAAAAGTATCATCAATTGGTAAGGACTGAGACAGTGATTGACAGCTGAGCAGGAACAGGTAGACAGCATGTCTAGCCCAGAGAAAGCTATCCTGGGATCAGCCATCTTGATTTAATTAATGTCCTCAGAAGATGAAGTTTTAAGCAACTGCCTAGAAATTTCCCAGTCAGGAAAGATATATTTTATTTGTGCCATAATGAGTTTAGGATATTTGGAAACCAGATTGTTAACTAGGATACTAGTATTCAGAAACAGAAACAGGGGCTGGAGAGGTGGCTTAGCACTTGTGGCACTTGCCTGGCATGCACAAGTATGTGAGTTCAAACCCCGGCACCACGTACACAACAAAGCCACATGCAAAACTAAATAAAAAATTGATTCACTACTTCTCTCTCTCTCACTGTCCCTACCTCTTTAAAAAAAAAAAAGAAAGAAACAGAAACAAGGTAGATGACGGAGTTGGGTATAATGAGAAGTCCGAAAATTTACAGCCATTACGGCATGTAAGTTGCTTGGACTATACGCACCTAAATTCATTATAATCCAAGGCTTTATCTGTAAATATACTTAATGACAAATCACTGACAAATGCTATCAGTTAGACTTCTTGTATCTTCTTTCAGCTTAGAATATTATTGAACACTGGCTGCATTTGTCCTCTAGTTATACAAATGGTTGATCTTGATTAGAAACTAATTTTGAAATGTTATACTTTCCTCATTAAGTTGGAAGGACTTTTTCCCCCCTCTAGTCGCTTGTATTGGACAGAAGTTTCGGATTTGGGCTCGCAGATGTTCTACTACAGTATTATCAAGCATACCTTGCACCGCATTCTGCAACCCACAGCCACAAACAAACAAAACGGAAGAAGAAGTCAATGTTCTTGTAATGTGACTGAATTTGAGTTAAGTGGAGCAATGACTATTGATACCTCCGACCTAGAGAAGCCACAGATATACTTTGCTAAAGGGCAAGAGATCTGGTCCATGGATCTGGAAGGATGCCAGTGCTGGAGAATTATCACGATGTCTGCCATGCTTGGTAATATGTTGATGTGTGCACATAGATCTTTACCAATATCAGCAATCCCTCCTGTCTCATTAAGAAGGGCTTGCATTCCACATGTGCTTACAAGAATATGTTCATGGTATTTGCTCTGGACCATGCCAAATGTTCTTGTAGAATTCAAATCAAGTTGTTCACAGGCAAATTGTATGTAGATATTCACATAATTTTCTAAATCTGTTTTTAAAAATTTGTAATTAATGATAGAGCTAAAATTTAATGTACTTAATGATATTCTAAGCATGCATTATCCCATTTAATCTTTATAATTTCTGAGTGAGGTAGATACTGGTAAAAACTTAGGCTGAGAATGGTAGAAACTTGTCCAAAGATGCACAGTTAATAGAGGAGTCGAAACAGGGACTTAAAAAAAAAAAAAAGCCATGATCCTACCCGTACCCTATTTTATTTCCACTTTGACTCCACTTTCAGTGTAAGCAGGTCCATATGTGGCATCTATCCTTTGAAATTCACAGGCTTACAGAAGAAATGTTTTAAAGTCTAAAATGATTTGGAATTTTCCTAATTAGGAGTAACTCCAACAGAAAAAGATATACTCTGGCCCATATGCTCTCAACAGTCCACTCCTCATTATCCCATATGGTAATTATAAGCCATGTCATTATTTACATTTAAATGAACTAAAATTAAATAAATTAAGCGTCTACTTCCTCAGTTATACTACCCACATGTTGAGTACTCAAAAGCCAGAAAAGGCTCGTGGCCACTGTACTGGACAATGGAGGCATGAAATATTTCCACCATCACCGAGAGGTCCTCTTGGGCAATGCTGCAATACAGAGGCTTTTTTTTTTTTTTCAGAGAGAAGGATAGTGAGAAAGAGAGAGAGAGAAACAATTTTTATTGAATTTTTCACATGGCCTTCATTGCTCTGACACTTAGTTGTGTACGCAGTGCTGGGGTTTGAACCTGTGTACTTGCGCATGCCGGGCAAGCACTGTAACAACTGAGCAACCGCTCCAGCCTTGGAATACAGAGTTTTGACATTGCAAATTTGTGCAGCTGTGGGCGGGCAGTTGGACGTTTGGTTTTGTAGACATGTCTCCCAGAACTTTTTAGGAACAATTCTATGTATTCTCAATAGGCTTAAGAGTAGAAATGATGTTTTGAATTACTTATTTCCGCTTTTTTTTTGATAAGTTCTTTCTTTGACCAAACTTTGGTTGCACTCTTTTGAGCCCTCTTTTTTTCTATACTTCTACCTTAACCTTCCATGTCCATCGTTTACTGAGTCCAGCTTTACCAAGAATCCTACCAAATCAGTTTAGAGAAACCCCTACCTTTGATATCTGATTAAGTCCTTCATCCCTACTCTTGATGTATAGGCTCTGGCCTGTCTTTATCGAGAATCCTGTTAGGCTAGTTTATCAAGAATCCCCTTCCCCTTGATGTGTCCTCAGTAATTTTCCACCCACTGACTCACTCTAGTTGGCTATAAATCCTCATCTATCTTTGTTGTATTGCAACATCTGTCTTCTGTGTTACAATATTGCACTAGTCTTAAAAGATTCTTTCTTAACAAGTGTCAGAATAATCATTTCTTTACCATCTGGCACATGATTATCCAGTGAGCCCTTATCATATAGATATAGAACAGTCTTTCATAAATTCACAATTGAAATCCAAAATCCTAAGACTGGAAAATTAGAATGCCTTTAGAGATCGTTAGCTGTCATGTTGTTGGAAGAAAGCTCCTCTACAAAAACAACCTTTCTTGCCAGGTGTGGTGGTGCATGCCTGGAATCCCAGTGGCTTGGGAGGCTGAGGCAGGAGGATCACAAGTTCAAAGCCAGCCTCAGCAATGCAAGGTCCTAAGCAACTTAGTGAGACCCTGCTCAAAATAAAAAAAAAATTTAAAAAGGGACTGGGACTTTGACTCAGTGGTTAAGGACCTCTGGGTTCAATACCTGGTACAAAACAAAAACAAACACAAAAACAAAAATAAAACCACAGAAACCTTTTGTGAATACCTGTTAATAAAAAAAATCACTACTTTTTAATGACATCTGTCTATTTTTTGGACAATTCCAAAATTAGACTTTTTCCCTTCTATTTAGCCCAACTCTTCTCTCCATTTCTTCATGGGTCTTGGATTTGACCTTTATATTTATAAAAAAATAAGCAAATCACTTTCTACATGACCGCCATTTAACTATGTAGAGGTAGTGTTATAGCCCATTCTAAACATTTTCTTTAGAGGAAATTCAAGTATCTCTAACGACTCCTCAGTGATGTAGCTTCTAGATTTCTTTGCCTTAGTTACCTTCTTGCTGTTTCACTACAGTTAATTAAATGTCACCCTCTTAATGACTTCTTTTCCTCTCAAATGTGTTTTGGTCAGTGAAGGGGAACTGAGATTTCCCAAGTTTTCTTACTGTAATCAAAAGTAGCCTCACGTCTTTGGGTTACCTTTCATTTAAATAACCCACAATTTTTTTCACATAAACTATTAGTAAGCTAATCTCTTCTATTTATTAATTTATAGTTTATTTTAAATTTGAATTTAGGACTTTATATTTGTTTCTATTACAATTCAATGCATTTCCTGATTCTGTTGTGATAGTTTTAAATTTCAAGACTGTAACTGAAACTGCTAGTGATAAATATGATCTCCAAATTTGATTAATATGTTTTCTACACATCTATTCCAAATTATTGATAAAAACATTGAGCAAAACATCGAGCTTTATGTCTATCATCTATTGCTGTTATGGTTGGGTATTTGACTTGAAGTCATGTAGGTGGTTTTAAATTCTGACTTTGCCCTTAATTAACTGTGGCCCTGAGTAGATTATTTAACTCCTAAAAGCCTCAGTTTTCATTTTCACAAAATGAGGCTTGTAATAATAGTATTTACCTTATTGATTGACTTTATATGGAGCTAAAATGACAGATTACATCATTTAGTTAAGTGGCCTAAAAATAAAAGTATTTTTTAATATTGAGAAATAGAAAGATTCAAAACAGCAGTCATAATATAGGAAATTACTTCATAGACTGTTTAGAGTAGAAAATATAAGATATTTAATTTGTTCTTTATGTTCTATGTTTTTATTCAGCAGGAAAAACACTTGATAGCTTAACTGTGGATGGAGATTTTATATATTGGATCATCACAGCAAAAGAAAGCACTCAGATTTATCAAGCAAAGAAAAGAACTGGGGCCATCCTCTCCCAGGTGGAAGCCCAAAGGAGTAAGCACATCTTGGCTTACAGTTCAATTATGCAGCCTTTTCCAGGTAAGAAAGTCACATTCACAATTAGCTTGTCTCCTTCTCCAAGGCTGTCCTTCAACTTTGCTGCAAACCCTGTCAGTCTTTAGTGCACACACTGATTGCCATGGTCACAAATTACCTCTGTGTATAAACACAGCTTGGGCTGCAGAGTAGCCAACTTTAGATGTGGGAAACTTTTTTGACTTGCATTCTCTCTGCCTATTGTTTCTCTTCTCAGTCACATAAATTCTCTTTTTTGTATCTTTTTCCCCCTTTCATGATATCTTTGGCTTTCCAGTGATGTGAAAAGGCATTGCATAAATACCCAGTTCTTTTTCAAGGTAAAGTGCTGTATTTGTTATAGTGTAATGTATTTCACATTATGTTGAATTATGTATTTAAGTGTTATGTGCTAACTATGTTGTGGTGATATGTAGTGTCATTTAACGTGTAAATTTGCTTTGCCCTATTTATTTAAGTTCTTTCATTCTTTCTTTCTCTCTCTCTCTCTCTTCATGCTGGGGATTAAATCTAGGGCCTTGTGCATGTTCGGCAAATACTCTATCATTGAGCTATAGCTCCAGTCCTTTATCTTTTTTTTTTTTAAGGTGTCACTAATGAATTTTTTAGTATTGTTTCCCTAATCCTATGTTTCCCATGAACTCTTTGAATTTGCTACATTATTTAAAGGAATGCACATATCACTTTAAAGCAGAACTGACATGTATTTATTTATTCATTTTTATTGTTGCTCAAAATGGTCTTACATATTGAAGGGATTTGTTGCTTCACCTTCATACATGCATATGTATTGACAGAGTAGCTTAAACCCATCCTTGTTTATGATCTCTCCACTTCAACCACTCCCCGATCTCATGTCTCCTCTGTAATTCCCCCATGTTACAGAAATAAATGACCATACGCATGTATTGTAATTACTGAAATTGCTAGATTTATATGCCTGCCAGAGTATATTTTGGTTTCTCATGGGAGTCAAGTGTACTCTACAGTATTGATTTCTCTCCTTTTCTCTCCCTTTCTTCTGCCCTCACCCAATCATAGCTATAGTTTCCACAGCTTGTGTATTACTTCAAATTTGGTGGATCTGTTAGATCAATTTAATTTTAATCCTATCTTAGGTTTTACTTTAGCTTCCACATATGAGAAAGACCATTTAACCCTTAAGTCTCTGTGTTTAGCTTGTTTCACTCAGCATGATTTTTTTCCATTTCCATCCATTTACCTGCAAAAGCCATAATATTGTTCTTTCTAATAGCTGAGTAGAACACCATTGTGTGTATGTATGTGTGTGTGTGTGTATACCTTTGTTTTTGGATTCATTCACAATAACTTCAAAAAGAATAAAATGCTTGGAAATTAATCTAACAAAGGAAATAAAAAATCTCTACAATGAAAACTATCAAACATTGATGAAAGAAATTGAGATGACCTGAGAAGACGGAAAAGTGTCCCATGTTCTTGGTTAGGCAGAATTAATATAATTAAAATGGCCATTCTGCAGAAAGCCCTGTACAGATTCAACGTGATCCCCATCAAGATACCAATGTCACAGATATAGAAAAACTAATTCTCAAATTCCTTTGGAACAATAAGAAACCCAGAATAGCCAAAGCACTACTAAGAAAAACAGCAACAACAACAAACCCCCAAATAAATGAAATAGGAGATGTTGCAATATCTGACCTGAAATTATACTATAGAGCTGTAGCAACAATACGGCATGGTATTGGCATCATAACAGGCAGAAACACAAGTGGAATAGAATAGAAGACACTGAGATAAACCCACAAATCTTTAATCATCTGATATTTGACAAAGGGGGCAAAAATATAGCTTGGAAGGAAAACAGCTTATTCAACAAATGGTGCTGGTCAAATTGGATAGCCATATGAAAACAATTGAAACTAGATCCTTATCTCTCCCCTGAACACAAAAATCAAATCAAAATGGATCAAAGAACTAGGAATTAAACCAGCAACCATACAATTATTAGGAGAAAAAATAGGATCAACATTCCAGCACATTGGTGTAGGCACTTTCTTCCTTAACAAGACTCCCATAGCACAAGAATTAAAACCAAGAATCAATGAGTGTAATACCATTAAACTTAAAAGCTTCTGCACAGCTAAGGAATAAGTCAAGATTGTCAAGGGAAAATCTACAGAACTGGAGAAAATCATGGCCTGCTACCTCTCTGACAGGGAGCTAATATCCAGAATATACAAAGAACTCAAAAACACAAACACTCCAATCAATAAATGAGCTATGGAACTAAACAGAAACTTCTTAACAGGGGAAACTCAAAAGATTTACGGGAAAGTGTTCTACATCACTAGCAATCAGAGAAATGCAATTAAAACTGTATTGAGATTCCCCCTCACTCCAATCAGAATGGCAAAAATGAAGAATACGAATAACAGATGCTGGAGGGGTTGCAGGGAGAAAGAAAGACTAATGCACTATTGGTGGGACTGTAAATGTGTACAGTCAATCTGGAAAGCAATGTGGAGACTCCTCAAAAAATTAGGATGGAATCACCATATGACTCAGCTCTCCCATTCCTGGGCATTTTCCAAGAAGAGCTAGAATCAGCATATTACAGAGACACAACTACATCAATATTTATAGCAGCTTAATTTACAAGAGCCAAATTATAGAAACAACCTAGATGCCCTGAAACATATTTTTTACTGAGAGTCAAAATAAACTTTTAAAAATAGAAAAACCTACAAACAAAAATAAAAACAGTATTGCATAATTTCATTGGTGACACTCAAACCTGAAGCAATTTCTGAGTCTTTTATCAAGCTCTCCGTGCCATTAAGATTCAGATGTCATCCTAAATTAAGTATAACTGTCTCCTAGAGAGGGACATAATGAATGAAATAGTTTTCCTTTGCTTAAGTATATTCAGTTTTAAAATATGTAAGTTGAAAAAATATAATAATTAATAAAAAGGCTTAGTTCATATTTTTGTAAAATAATTCATTTTTTACTTAGAGAAGACTATTTTTAAAGTTTATGGTTTCTCGCCTAGTATATAAGAAGTTTCGAAATGTACCATTCTTCTCTAACAATAAGTAAAAGGCTGAGAAAATGGAAGACTCAAGTCTTCTTAGATTCATGAGAAAACTGAGGTAGCAGTCCCCCACAGATGGTAAATATAGAGAATCACAATTTTTTGTAGCAAAACTCCATAAACAAAAACCTTTGTGGAAACCAGTGTTGAGGGTAAGTAATTCCTAACTAAAATTGAGTACTCGAGACTTTTATGGGTAACTCTGAGTGTTAAAAACTTCAAGGGAATTCTGTTGGGGGGAGCTCCTATGCTTATTCTGAATTTTATTTCTAGGAGTTTGACCTGGTTCTCACAGTGATGATCTTAGCAAATCTCCTGTGTGTCCAGCAGAAGTGAAGGAAAAGGAATTGTTTTAAAATATACTAGAGCATTCCATTCTACTTAACAAGCTTTGCTCTCAAGAGAAACTATTTAACCACAGTATAACATTCTGGGGGTTTTATCAGAGTTCATTTTACCTTGAGAAATGGAAACATTCAATTCTAGCCCTCTCTAGCCGTAGTTTCATCTAAGCGGGTGAACCGAGAAGAACTCTTGAAGCTCACGGTCTGGAGGCACAGACTCACTAAAAGTTGAAACCTAATCTAGAACTATGGAAAACTTTATCTCCTATTTCACCACCACATTACCAAAAGTCTATTTACAATAATTTTTTTTACCTAGTTCATCATGTCTGTCTATCAAGAAAAAAATTATAAGGTATACTAAGATTCTTAAAACACAGATTGAAGATATAGAGTTAGTGTCAAAATGAAACTAGATGGCAGGGATATTGGAATTATCAGACTGTGAATTTAAACAGCTATAATTAAAATGCTAACAGTTTTGATGAATAAAGTAGTATGCAAGAACAGATGGTGATTGTAAACAAAATTAGAATTTTTAAGAAAAAACAAAAAAAGTCAAAGATAAAAAATTGTAAAAAATGAAGAATGCCTCTGAAGGTCTTCATAATATACTGGACATGGCTGAGCAAAGAAACTCTCAGTTTGAAAATATTTCAATATAAACCTCCAACAGAGAGTTTCAAGATGGCAGATTAGAGAAAGGCTGCATTTCTAGTTGCTTTGTGGCTTGGAATTCAAGCAGTGTGAGCACCATTACTCAGCAAGGTGGGTGAAAAGGAATTCTCTGAAATTCAATATCAAACAGACTGTCTTAGAGACTCAGAAATTCAGATGCATTAAATGAAGAACAAGAAAGGGTACATTGGAATCAAGCCAGTTGTGGCTGGTTCACCACATAGGGGAGGGATGATATAACTAGGGAGAGAAACACAATGGATAAATTTGGCACAGAAAAACCTGTCAATTAGAAACGCAGCCTGAACTTAGCTGATCCAGCATGGTGAACCAGTGTTTGTAAAATTCTCTGTTTCTCAACTGGCAAGTGGAGAGCTGAGGTAGGAGCCATTTTGAGGATGCCATGCTGCAACTTGCTGCTGCAAGAGTCCAGGAGATCATAGTAAACCTTGCTATGCTGTTCTGGAAAACACCTACAATGAGGCCCAAGATGTACTTAACAGAACATGATTGAAACAGGCATAGAGAAGATTTTCCCAAAGGGGATTCAAATCGGAAAAATGGAGAGGATTATAACTTGCTTTCCCTTTGAGTCTGATTGTTCATGTGGCCAGCCAAAGAGGGTTTGGAAACTGTACAAGTGAGTGTGAATACACTCTTGGACTAAGCCTGGGAAAGTTGTATTCATGGGTAGCAGGGTGTAATGAGACCTGTGAAGGTTGTTTCTCCTGCCTGTGAGTTGAGTAGAATTCTTGGGAAACTCCTATGTTCAGACTCTGAGCAGAGATCTTCATACCCCTTGCCTTAGGTTGTGATGATCTAATCTCTCCAGAGCAGATATCACCTCACAAAGTTCCTAAGGCCTGATTAGAGTTAAGCCCCAGCCAATGGAACTCCCTTCTTAGGACTCTACAGCAGCCCCACCCTGCGAGTGCATTGATTTTGTCTGTCTGGAGAAAACTCCAATCAATAGTATTTCCTACTCCATCCTACCTTATGTGGTGAGAAGGGAAGCTGAAACTGATTATCTCCTCTCTCTTTTCTTGGCGCATCGTCTAAGAAATGGAAAGAAGGACAGCTGGGCACAGATAGTGGCCATCTATCCTTGTTGACAGTTTTGACCACCTCAGTGGAGACAGTTCTTTTATTTTTTCATTAAGAATTTCTGAATCTTTTCCCTTTTGTGTGTGTGTGTGTGTGTGTGTGTGTGTGTGTTTGTGTGTTCTTGCTGTGCTGATTAGTTTGTTGTAAGATACAGGCTAATGGCAGGGATAACCTCTTCAGGGAAATAATGAAGGAAAAATTTCAAAGCTTTTCTAATTAAAGGGACATCCAGATACAGGAGACATTCAGAAGCCCAAACAGACAAGATAAAAAAAGAACCTCTCCATGACACATTATAGTTAAAATGCCTCATATTCAGAACAAAGGTAGAATTTTAAAACCTCAAGAGAAAAATGCAGGTCATATTTAGAGGAAAACCAATCAGAATCATATTTGATTTCTCAACACAAATGCTAAAATCCAGGAGGAGAAGCGTAATGTGTTCCAAGCTCCCCAAAATACAATGGTCAAAGAAATTACTATATCCAGCAAAGCTATCCTTCAGAATCAAAGAAGAAATAAAAACCTTCAAAGTTAAGCAGAAACTAAATTAATGACTATTAAGCAAGTACTACTGAAAATACTTAAACAAATACTTCACACAAAAGAAATAAAAAACAAACTCCAGAATTCACAAATGGACCAATCCCATTTGAAAAGTTGCTAAACAAATGAGAAACAGGACCAAATTAAATTTTAGAAATTAACTAAAATGGCAGGAATTAATAATTATTTCTCTATAAGAACATTGAATGTAAATGGTCTCACCTCTAATTAAAAGACGTAAGCTGGCAGAATGGATTTAAAAAAAAAAGACCCAAGAATCTATTGTTTGCAAGACACTCACCTTATAGGCAAAGACAGCCACAGACTGAAAGTGTAAAAGATGGAAATTGATATACCATTTGAATGGAGCCTGGAAAGGATAAACAAGGAACAATATATGCAAGACTCTATGTCTACAAATTTGATAACCTAGATGAAAAAATTGAATCAATAATAACCTAAAACAGAAGTGTCAGTACTGATAAGTTCAGTAGTGAATTCCACCAAACATTTAAGAATGCAATTATATCATTCCCCACTATTTATTTCAGAAGGTAGAAATGGTGAATACTTCCATTTAGGTCACAGAATAAGTTCATTGAATGAAGTCAGCATTATCCTAATACTAAACCAGACAAAGAAAAGAAAACTTTAGATCATTATCTCTCTTAAACATTGATGAGAAATCAACAAGATATTAGCAAATTGAATCTAATATTATATAAAAGGAATTACACGACACAATCAAATATGATTTATCATATATATGGAATCTAACTTTTGAAATTCAATTTATGTAATCCACCATGTCAACAGGGTTCAGAAGAAATATCACATGATGACATCAATGAATGTACAAAAACCTTTCACAAAATCCAACACCCAATTATTATTCAAAACTCTTAGTAAACTAAAAATTGAGGGGGAACTTTCTTTACTTGAGGAAGAATAACTATTAAAAAAAAAACCTACAACTAACATCATACTTACTGTTGGGAAACTAGAAGCTTTCCCCCTAACATCTGGAACATGATAAGGATGTCTTTCTTGTTCTTGCAACTCCTTTTCAATATTGTACTGAAGTCCTAGCATGCAATAAAACAAGAAAAGGAAATTCTAAAAAAACACACATTGATCGGGGAAGAACAGATAGCTTTGACATGATCATCTATGCAGAAAATCTGAAGGAATTGACAAAAAACTTGCAAAACTAATATGTGATTATATCAAGTTTTCAGAACATAGGTAGTTTTTCTTTGCTTTTTTTTTTAAGAGAGAGAGGGACAGTGAGAGAGAGAGAGAGAGAGAATCAATTTTATTTAGTTTTTCATGTGGCTTTCGTTGCTCCAACACTTTGTTGTGTACTTGGTGCAGGGGTTCGAACCCGTGCCCTCGTGCTTGCCAGGCAAGTGCCATAACTGCTGAGCCACTGCTCCAGCGCCAGCAATTGACTTTTGAATGTTTTTTAAAAAATTTTTTTATTTTTGAACAACCATACAAGTTTTTAACAAAATAATATAAAATGTGTATAGATTCTGGATATTGCAATAACCCCCAGGAGTGCCCCCCCATTACCCTACCTTATCCCACCCTTCCCCTTCCCACTATATCTCTAAGAAAAGTATTAGGTTGTAAAACATTACATCTTATCTGGATTTAACACATGCTAACAGACCAACTTTCTCATTGTCCAGGGTCTAGTCCCCACCTCCACAGATGAGTGGAGACAATTGACCCTTAGATCTCTGGGTTAAGTTGATTTTACTCAGCATGATCTCTTCCATAGCCATCCATTTACCTTCAAAGGCTGCAATATCATTGTTTCTAATTGCTGTGTAATATTCCATGGTATAAATGTACCACAGTTTTTGGATCCATTCTTCCAGTGAGGGACATCTGGGTTGTTTCCATAGCCTAGCAATAGTAAATTGT
>PVKS010019581.1:0-28476 GCA_004027875.1 Aplodontia rufa
ACTGGAGGTGGGGTGGGCGTGGGGGCAGGGGTGGCACTGGGGATGGGGTGGGTGTGGGGGCAGGGGCAGCACTGGGGATAGAGATGGCACTGGGGGTACGGGTAGCACTAGGGGTACGGGTGGCACTGGGGCTGGGGGTGCTGTGCCATGCATCCAGCAGATGAGCGGAAAGCACCTTTCTTATTCTGATGTGGACCTATACTCTAGCAGTGTCCACAGCACACGGACTCGGAAGGTGCCAGGTGTTAGTCACCCAGATAGACACCTGGCAACTCTCAGGCCTGGTGGGAAGGTCCCAGAAAGGCCTCAAGGAAAAGCACTTTATGAAACGCTTCGAACGGAAAAGTCCACCTTTCTAAGTTAGCATAGCTTATTTTAGATACACGTGTTTCGATAGGTACAATGATTAAATTAATAATTAAACACTTCACTCCATTTTCCAACAGCACAGGAAAATATAAATTTGAATTCTCACCGAGAAATGGGCCTCAGGTTGCTCCCTGGCCTCTCCATGCCTGGGTGATGTGGACGTCGTGGGCAATTTGGATCTGTCCTTGCTGGACGGGTAAGGAGACTCATCCATTCGTGCAGTAAACAAATATTTATTGAGCACTGTGTGCCAGGGCCTGGGGACAGAATAGACGGGGAGGCAAAAGTCCCCCCCATCCTGCCCTGGGTCAGGCAGCCCAGTGGGAGACTCAGACGGTACGTTCACAGAGGAGTGCCGAGAGGAAGACCACAGCCCGGAGCGGGGAGGGGAGCAGGGAGGGGAGCAAGAGGGCAGGGGGACAGAAGGAAGCCAGGGACGGCTTTGCCAAGGAGGGCAGTTGAGTAAAGATCTGAAGGACGGGCAGGAGCTCCGGCCACATGGCTCTGCGCGTGAGTGCAAGCGCAAAGGCCCTGGGGCAGGACGGGCCAAGGTGCTGGAGGAGCTGCAAGGAAGCCGTGTGGAGTGAACAGCAAAGAGGAAGGAGATGTCAGAAACGAGAGGAAACGCCAGATCCCAGAGCCTCACGCAGCAGGGTAAAACTTTGGTTTTTATTCTGAGCGAGATGAGAAGCTGTTTGAGGGTTTCTGGGAGAGAAGTCACATGATTTGATTCATGATCAACAGGACCCCCCCTTTTTTTTATTAAGAGAGAGTGACAGGGAAAGAGACAGAAAAAGAATCTTTATTTAGTGTTTCATGTGGCTTTCATTGAGCTGGGGTTCGAACCCATGTCCGTGCACATGCCAGGCAAGCGCTGTAAGCACCGAGCCACGGCTCCAACTCTTGATCAGGAAATAAGGTGATGGGTCAAGGGCAGAAGCAGAGAGAACAGTCAGGAAGCTGACAGCCTGAGCCAGGAGGGCAGCGAGGGTCACGACCCTGCAGGTAATCCAAGGTGCCCGGCTGCTGGCTGAAACTGGGCACACAGGTGCTGGCAGGCTGCGCGTGGAGGGTGGGGTCGGACGGGCTCCAGAGCTTGGGGCCCAGGCAGCTGGAAGCTGGGCAGCCATTGCCATCACCTGGGTGGGAGACTGAGCGTCATTCTGGGAACAGACCGGAAGCTCAGCTGTGCATATTAGGCTCGAGCCTCTTCCTGTGCAGGCAGCTGGCTGCAAGCGTCTGGGGTCGAGGAGACCCTGAGACTCTGGAAATAGAAGCTGGCGATCATCAGCAGCAGGTGGTGTTTGGAGCTGTGAGCTGGCAGGGGTCCCTCGGGGAGTGAGTGTGGGAGAGGCGAGCTGTCCAAGGACTAAGGTCCCTGGGCACTAAGACCAAGCTGATGAGAAGAAAGCAGCCAAAGCGCAGATAGGGAGCAGCTAGAGATAAAAGCAGGAGATGGGGGGCGGGGGCTCCCTGGATCGGTGGCTCAGTGGTTACAGCACTTGCCTGGCGTGTGCGAGGATGCGGGTTCAAACCCCAGCACCACGGACACAACGAAGAGTCGGAGCAACGAAAGTCATATGGAAAACTAAATAAAATTGATTCTCTCTCTCACTGTCCCTCTCTCTAAAAAATAAAAAATAAATAAATAAAGAGGGACAGTGAGAAAGGAAGAATCTCAGTTTTATTTAGTTTTCCATGCAACTTTTGTTGCTTCAACACTTCGTTGTGTTCTTGGTGCTGGGGTTTGAACCCAGGTCCTTGCGCATGCCAGGCAAGGGCTGGAACCGCTGAGCCACGGCTCCAGCCCTGTGGGAATCGGGCATCCTATAGGCGAAGGGAAGGACTATTAAGGAACCGGAGGCGGCAAGTGAGAGGGTTTTTACAGGGAGTGTGGTCACCAAAGGCAGCAGCAGCGTGGCAGAGGGAGACGCACAGCTGAGGGACAACTCTTCAGATGGGGCATTCACAGTGTGCCTGCCCTGTGGGGAATGACCCAACAGCAGCAGACTGGACGGTGCGGGGAGCAGGAGAGGCGATGGGACAGGGCAGAGCCGGGTGGAAACTTTCGTCCAGGGGCTGCTGGGCCTGGCTGTCAGGGCTGGCTTGTGGCACTCCTGTGGCACTCAGGACCAACTTGCAGACGCTGGGAAAACGGGCGCATGCGGGGCTCCCAGCACATGTTTTGCAAGAATTTTAAAAAGCCAGTGCTGGACTGCGGTCAACCTAGTTCAAGTCCTTGCTCTGGGCTGGGGGTGTAGCTCAGTGTTAGGGAGCCTGCCCAGCTTGTGCAAGGCCCAGGGTCAGGCAACGCGTGCGCACACACGCTCACACGCACACACCTTGTTCTGCCATCGAGCAGATGCATGGCCTTGAACAAATTTCTTGACTTCCCTGAGCTTCACTTTTCCTCGAAGACGAGAAGACTGCAACGTACTCATGCGTGTGGAGGACTGAGTTGGTCTTGCGCAGAGCTGATCACAGCTCTGGGATGAGGGGAAGTGCTCCGGAGGGGCCGACTATCCTCATTACGAGCACTTCAATAAGTCCCTCATACAGAGTTTAATAAAATCCAGCGTGTGAAAGGAAATGGATGTCGCTATGAAACTGCGACACACAGGTCCCATGATTGCTAATTATTGCCCTGACCGTTTGTGACCCTCAGGTTGCCACGGCAATGAGACCACCCTGAGGGCCATGCTATTCCCACACACAATGAGCCCCTGTCTTCCCTGCAAGGAAGCACACAGGACGAGTGACAGCGACCTCATTAGAGAACATTGAATCTGCTCCATTTGATCTTTTTTTTTTTTTTTAAAGCAAGTTACTCAAAAGGGTTGGTACATGGGTGATTATGAGTGGCCCACTGCCTAAAGAGAGCCACAACTGAGCTGCATTCCAGGGTGGCAGTCTGTGTCGCTAGTTAAGAAAAAGCAAAACGAAGCCTGCCATGAGCTGGGGCAGTCAAGGAGGGCTTCCTGTAGGAGGCAGCTCCTAGGTGAGCTTCGAAGGCAGGAAGGCTCTGGCAGGGGAGGAAGGAAAGATCACCAGCCTCTGATTTGTTCTTGGCAAACAACAGGTTCTTGGTTGAACCTGTCCTATGTGGCTCCCCACCAAGCTGAGCCTTTGTCCTTCCCCACGGACCTAGCCTGTGTCAGAGACCCACAATGCCCAGGAAGTCTGACCTTCACCCTCCCCCACCAAAAAAAAAGGTCTCCAGGCTCTGCTACTGTCTCCTGCCTTGTTGGTCCGCCAAGAGGAAGGGGCTTGGGACAGAGAGAGGACTTGATCTATCTGCAGCTCCCATTTCCAAGTGTCTCATAACACAGTGTTAAACCAGCTCAAAGCTCACCCTGGAACATCCGTAGGGGACAGGGACACAGAGGAGTCAGTGGTGGCAGCTGTGGCAACAGCAGTGCCCTTGTGCAGGCTCTGGCTGGCGGGGCGGGAGCTTCCCAGGGCATGATCGCATCTACCTCTCACGACAAGTTCCAGGGAAGGACTATTACTGCCACTTCACAGATGAGAATAACGAGGATCAGAGAAGTTAGGTGACTTGTCCAACGTCACACAGCTAAATGGAGACAGAGCTGGGCGGCTGTGCTACACAATGTCAAAGTCCAGCAATGGCAGGGAGGGAGAAGGGGGCACAGACCGACAGAAGGGCCAGAAGCCTGGAAGATCACTTGCCCCTTTGCATACGGCAAAGCAGGTCCCTGGGCAGCAGAGGCCACACATTCAAAGCGGTATTAGCTTGTCGTTGCTGTGGCGAAGCACCTGAGATAAGGCGTGGAAGAGGAGGAGACCTTATGTGGCTCAGGTGTCATGGGTCTCAGTCCCAGGTGGGCTGGCTCCATTGTTTGGAGCTGTAGTGGGGCAGAGCGTAAAGGCAGGAGCTCATGGTGGCCAAGGCTGCCCATCCCCTGGCAAACAGAAGCAGACAGAAGAAGACACTGGGGTCCTGGTAGCCCGTTGAGGGCAACCCAACTTCCTGCCACTAGGCCCCCTCTGAAAGGTTCCACCACCTCCTGATGCCACAGGCTGGGGACCAAGCGGTCAGTACTAGGCCTTCCTCAGGCCCCAGGGGACTATGGTCACACCTCTGGCTGATCCAGCTGCAAATGGGGATCCCGTCCTCATCCCTTCCTGGAGTCAGACCCCGCCCCCGCGCAGGGCCAGGGAGGGGTTATTGATCTTCCCTGAGCCCCAGTCTGGCCTGTTCCCAGCATTCTGGGACAGGGGGCCTGTCTGCCTCCTGGGAGGTGGAGCCGGGCACAGCGGAGTTGGGACAACTGCGGCTGTGGGCTAATGATGCACCAGTTGGTGGCCAGAAACACCTGCGCAGAAGCCGGGCCACTCCTTAAGCACCTCTAGAATCCAGGAAAGCAAGAACCAGATTCCCCCACGGAGCCCCGGAAAGACACGCCACCCTCCAACGCTGCGACGTCAGTCCAGCAAAGTCCACGCGAGACTTCTGCCCCCAGAACTGGAGGAAAATAGATCTAGGTTGCATCAAGTCACCAAGGTTGTCACAGCGGCCGTGGAAACACGGTCTAGGGACAGCTGGTGAGGGGACGGGTGCTGATAGGCACGGGGCCCCTAGACCTGCTTGGCGGGCGGAGTTCTCTTCCTTGTCGGAAGAGCTCTGGATCGGCATGTGGCTCCACCGTGTGCCGTCCAGCTCTTGAAACAGAGGTGAGGAACCAGATGCTTCATTTCTTTGGTTTTCATTTTAAAACGAAATAGCCCCACCAGGCGTGATAGTGTACACCTGTAATCTCAGTGACTCCAGAGGCCAAGGCAGGAGGATTGCAGGTTCAAAGCCAGCCTCAGCAATTTAGTGAGGCCCTGAGCAGCTTAGCAAGACCCTGTCTCAAAATAAGATATCCAAAGGGCTGGGGATGGGGCTTAGTGGTTGAGCACCCCGGGTTCAATAATCCCTGGTACTGAAAAAAAGAGAGCGAGAACCCACATGTGGTTGCTGGCTCCTGTTTCGGATCGAAAGTTCCTCTGAACAGGGCCGTGTGGGCCTCAGAGCTCAGGTCCAGGGTAAGAGACTGAGCCAGCAACAGGGACTCATGGGGTCCTAATGGGTGAGGACTGTGGCCCGCAGGAGCCCTGCTCCCTCTGCTGTGTGAGTGCCGCTCTGGCTCCTCCTCCACCGTGGCCTGGCTCCCGGGCCCACTCCTCGGTCCCCACAGGGAGAGCCGGGCTCCCCGTGTACTTCTTGAGGGAGACCAGGCGGATGAGAAGGAGATGGGTGCACAAACAGACGGATCTCCAGAAGACAGGAATTACGCGAATTACAATTGATTTTCCACCGCTAATGAAGCATGAACCCGTGTGATTGCATCTCGAAAAGATTTATAATTATTCATTGAATCTTGGAAGATAATTAAACTTCATTAAATGCAGACATGACAAGCCTTCCGAGCAAGCCGAGACCTCCGCGCAGGGTTCCAGATCCGGGCAGGAGATTTGAGGCCGGGCCCTGTGGAGTGGGAGGACAGTGGACACGGGGAGTGGAGGGGAGAGGTCAGGGGAGAGCCATTTCCTAAAACACACATCCACTCTTGGGGCTTTTGTTTTCTTTCTCTAAACTTTGGGACCCCTCCTGGGGACCCCTCACCTTCCCCGGCCTCCTTCCTGTCCCTGCGCCTGCCCCCGCCCTGTGCCTTCCCTCTTAGCAGATGACTACGGGGAACGGGGCAGCACCTTCCACCATGCTCAGGATCCCTGGCCCTGGAGGAGCCTGGGGAAGGGGGAGTGAGGCTTCTCCCAGACCAGTGGGTGCCAAAGCAGAGCCTGTGGAGAGCCCCAGGGTTCCTCTGTGCGCCTGCCCCCTCGGCACGTTCCAGAGAAGCTTCTGGAAGGAGACATCAAGTTGGTGACAGTGGTGGCCCTTGTGTAGGGATGAGAGGGAGGGGAAAACTCCGCAGTGTTTCCTCTGTGCTCGGGTCAGGCGGTGAGCCCCTGTTTAGGTGTAACACGTGTAATTAAAAAGATCTTTAACTAGGGAGAGCCGTGATCTGTCCAGCAGCTCTGTGAGACTGAGAGCCAAGCATGCTGGGAAGTAGGAGATGCCTCCGACCATGCCAGTCCTTCCGGGGAAGGACCAAGTCTCTCGTGTGTGTGTGTGTGTGTGTGTGTGTGTGTGCACGTGCACGTGCGCGTGCGCATCTATGTATGTGTGTAGGCCATGCATGTGTGCACGTGTGTACATGTATGTGAATACACATGTGTGCACATGTGCGTGAACTTACGTGCATTGTGAGTGCACATGTGTGTGTGTGCACTTGTGCACAAGGGACTGGTGAGGTGGGTTTCGAGAACATCCCCCACCCCATCCCTACAGACTCAAGTCATTGACCTGGTTCTGCCTTTCCAGGTGAGCAGCACCTGTCCCCTGAGCCTTCACCCCTTCCAGAACACCCATCCCCACCCTCAGGTCCCCTTCTGAGGACTCTGCCCACTCCTCCACCCAGCCAGACCCCTCTGCCAGGCTTAAACCCTCCCTCACACACAAGGCCACAAGTCCCCTCCTCGTGCTAGGTAACGGCCCCTCCTTGTACTGTTCCCTGCCAAGGTGACAGAAGGAAAGAAACTTCAGAGTGACCCTTGGCAGGGACAGGGAGGTCTTTCTAAGCACAGGCTGAGAGGAGGCAGGCCCCAGCAGGGCAGGGCTAAGGGGTCACAGGGGCCAGAGGGCGAGGGGAGGCAGAGACGGGAGGGAGAAGGGAGGAGAGCGAGGGCCATCCCCAGCACAGAGGCTGCGGCCTGGATCCAATGACATTCCTGCCGTCTTGTGGTCTTGTGACTGCGTGACATGAAGCTTGACCTCTTCACTGACCTCTTCATGCCTCAGTTACCTCCTCAGTGGGGTTGAGATGATGCAGGAAGTCCCCGGTGCCTGTTGTCGCAGCGCAGTCTTCAGCAGCCGTTGCTGTGTTTGTGTCGTTTAAAAATGATTTCTCCAAAAACCATCCAGTCACTTTTTAAGAGCCTTTATTTCATGGTGAGCTCCCTAGAGCAGGGACCATTTTATGGATCTTTTATATCCCTTTGCCTGACCCAGAATTGGCATCTAGTAGATATTCAACAAAGTGCTTTTTGTGTGACTAAGTGAATGAATAAAGAATAAAATAGAATGGGACCAATGAACGAGTTCCAGAGACATTTCCTAACAAGACCTAAAATTGCTGGATCCAATATCTACACACACACACACACACTTTTTTTGGTGGTACAGGGGATTGAACTCAGGGCCTCACATACCCTCTACCCCAGCCTTTTAAAAACATTTTTAATTTAGAGTCAGGGTTTTGCTAAGTTGCCCAAGATAGGCTTGACCTTGAGGTCCCCTGCCTCAGCCTCCCCAGTAGCTTGAGTTACAGATGTGCACACTTAAACTATGTTTTGGTGTATGGCTGGGCTTGTGGGAAGGCAAAGAGAAGCTTCAGAGGTCAGAAAGGGCGGAGACGATTCTAGAGAAGAGAGTGAGCTGGCGGAGGGGCAGTGCTTCCCTGGGGCAACCTGGTCCCCTTCAAAGCCTGGGCTTGAATGCATTGCATTCTATGAGCAGGGGAGACGCCGGGAGATCACACCTGGGCAAAACCCTCCAATTGGGATCCGAGAGAAGGCTTCTCTTGGGAAGGAAAAAGCAAGAAAAAGAAAGGAAAGTCACCCTGCATGGGAACCTTGCCCATACGCTCTCCCTCTCCCTAACCCTAATCCTCGTGTGCATTCAGGGCCAGAACTCATTCTACTTGCGTCGCCTAGAAAACCACAGGCAGAAGGTTGGCCACCCATTGGCAGCGGCAATGACACACTCATGTCCCAAGGCACGGGTGTGCACAAGACAGGGAGTGGAAACAGGAAGCGAGGGAGAGACTGCAGGAGCAAGGGCTGCAAATCTGACCTGCGAGGATGGACATCAGTGTTTTATTTTATTTCATTTTATTTTTAAAGAAAGAGGGGATGGAGAGAGAGAGAGAGAGAGAGAGAGAGAATCAATTTTTTAATTTAGTTTTTCATGTGACTTTCATTCCTCAGACACTTCGTTGTGTATGTGGTGCTAGGGTTTGAACTCTGGTCCTTGCACATGCCAGGCAAGTGCTCTAACCTCTGAGCTACCGCTCCAGCCCCGGACATCAGTATTTTAAAACATGAACGTGGGTATTGAAAAAAGGACAAAGGAAAAAGGAGATTATGAAAATCGGCCGGACTGCATAGGAATTGAGAAATTTTAAAAACTTTCCAATTAGAATTAGACAGAAGATGAGACACAGCTGAGAAGAGAATTAGTGACTGGGAAAAGCGAGAAAGTCGACTTCTCAAAAGGCAGCAGATTTAGATGAAGAAATGGAAAACATAAACAAGAGGTTATGCAAGACCGGAGGAAAATGAGGGTGTCTGACCTGTGTCTCATCAGAGTTCCAGAAGGAGATATCAGAGAGAATAGCTAAGTTCCAGGAGGGAACAGCCACGAGTTTTCCAGAATTGTTGAAAAGCTCTGACCCTCAGATTCAGAAAGCTCAGTGAATCCAAAGGATAAATAAAAAGAAATTTCTACCTAAACACACCATGGTCAAACTACAGAAAATCAGAGACAAAGAGAAAATCTTAAAAGCTTCCAGAGATAAAAGAGAGGTTACCTAAAAAGAAATGTCAAATAGACTGAGAGGAAAGTTCTCAAAGTCAGTGCGGGAGCCTGAAGACGGTTGCACACCACCTTCAAAGGACCGGGGAAGATCACCGTCACCAGAGAATTCTATAACTTCTGAGACTGCTTTTTTTGTTTTTTCCGCCCGAGAACGAGAGCAAAATAAAGACATTTCCAGACAAACAAAAACTATCAGAATGTGCAACCAAGACACTCACTAATGAAAGTCCTGGAAAATAAACTTCAGGGTAAAGGAAATGACCCTGAAGGAACGGTCCAAGATGCAAGAAAGGACGGTGAGAGAAAAAAAGGTGAACATGTGGGCAGATTGAAGCGGACATGGACGGCTTAAAATGTTTAATATGTAGCATTAAAACAAATAAAGAAGAGAGAGGAGAAATACAGGGCAGTGACTGCATATAAATCAGAAAGGGATGTGACCAGAGTGAATACACCCTAAGGTCCCGGAGCGCGTAAGAGGGAAAGACAGGAATCAAAGATGACAATTATGACCTAAGTACGCGTGTCGATGCTCTAGGGTGATTGTAAGAGAATGGAAAAGGCTGTTACAACTCCACATTAATAGGAAAAAACCAGAATGATGCGGGGCGGGGAGTGGGTGGTCCTTCAATGAATGCAGTTGAAAGAAGAAGGGAAGGGGAAGGGAGGCGGAAACTGGGACCAGAGAGCCAGCGGCCCTCCTCCCACGCCACGCATCCTCCCTCGGCATGAATGGGGATTATCAGAGCGGGGAACCCTGGCAGGTTTCCCGACAACAGTGGAGCCACAGCACTCAGAAAGCGAGCTCTATGACAAGAGTGCTTTGATCACCAGATGCGGAGTAATAATCGTCTCTGGGACAAAAATCACTAACGCCTGCAGGGTGACCTACAACACAGACACCCTGTGCAGGGGACAATCCCCTGGATGCTCACATTAGGCACATGACAGTCACAGCTCGCTTTGCAGATATGGTACCCAAGGCACAGGCATCAGAAGTAAGGTCCCTGAGGTTGCAGAGCTGGGGCGTAACGATGCAGGGCTCCCCAGCTGGCTGGCGCTCTTCAAATGCACCACCTCGGGCTCTCGCCGGGCGCTGGGCTGGGCCTGCCAATATCTGCATGCAGGAACAGGACCAGCGAAGCAGGCAGAGTCCTGGAATGATCCTAATTAGAGCCGGATCTAAAACAATGCATACAGCAGCTCTCAAGGCGGTTTGGGTATTTGGGGAAATTTGAATATGGACCCCTATATTAGATGATATTATTGGAGCACTATTTTGTGTCTTGAATGTGATCGTGCTGATGCAGTTATGTAAGAGGATGTCCTCAGGAGATGGGGACCAAGCTAGTGTGGAAAAGTCTCAGTGTTGGGCACTTTCAAGGAGTGAATTATAAACAGGGCATCCAGGCAGAGCTGGTGGCTTTGACCCTAGGTAAAGGATCAATGGGTGGCATTGTGTCGTTAACAAGCCACCCACAAATTTAAAGTGACAGCTATTCAGTTTCTTGCCAACCCACAGGTTGTTGGAAAGGCAATTCCACAGCCCCAGCTGTGCTTGGCCCTGGGTCTGCCATCGTGGCTGGTGGGTGGCTGGAGCCTGGCTGGCCCAGGGTGACCACAGCTTGGTTAACTCTGCTGTCCTCTGGGGGTCTCTGTGTCCGTTGGGCATGCTGGCCTGCGAGCATCCTCATGGCCATAGTGGGGATCCAAGAGAGGACATGAAAAGAATGCATCTTTCAGGCTGTTGTTCATGTCAGTGGGTCACAGCAAGTCACATGGCCAGCCCAGAGTCAGTGTGGGACACAGGGAGGCAGGTGTCCTTCATTAATCAATTAGCCATGATAGCTTCTCAATAAAATTGAAATCTTTCAAAATAAAAGGTTGATGGATGGAACAAGAATAGGAACCTCTACATACCCCAGAAGAGGGGTCAGAGAACACCCAGTGCTGGGGAGGGTGTGGAGAGCAGCAAGTGTCATTCATTGCTGGCAGGGATGCAGAATGGTAGAGTCACTGTGGAAGCCGGTTTGGTGATTTCTTACAAAGTTATCATACTCTGAGCATAGGTCCAGCAACCACACTGCTAGAATTGATAGTTTATGACCACACAAAAACCTGCACATGGATTTTTTTTTTAAAAGAGAGAAGGACAATGAGAGAGACAGACAGAATCAATTTTTTATTATGTTTTTCACATGGCCTTCATTGCTCCGACACTTAGTTGTGTACATGGGTGCTGGGGTTTGAACCACGCACTTCCGCAGTAACTGCTGAGCCACTGCTCCAGCCCCCCTGCATGTGGATGTTTGTGGCAGCTTTATCGTCAAAACTTGGAGGTAACCAAGTTGTCCTTCAGAGGGACAGATAAACACACTGTGGTACATCCAGACAATGGAATATTATTTAGCACTAAAAATGAATGAGCCATGAAAAGATACGGAGGAACCTTCAACGCATACCGCTCGGTGGAAGAATCCAATGTGCAAGGTTGTACACAATACGAATCCAACTCCGTGACCTTTTGGAAAAGGTCACCTAGGGAGACGGGAAGATCAGTGGTTGCCAGGGCTTGCAGGGGGAAGGGAGAAGAGGAATTGGCGGAGCATAGAGGATTTTTAGGGCAGTGAAATGGCTCTGTATGACACTAGAATGGGGCACGTGTGTCATGATACATGTGCCCCAGTGCACAGAATGTTTGACACCAAGAGTGGCCCTGAGTGAACTGCAGACTCTGGCTTCATCTACTGGCGCCAACGCAGCGCTCGTGAGGGACTTTGGTGAAGGGAGGCTACACAGGCGCCAGGGAGAGAGGACATGGGAAGTCTCAGACCGTCCTCTGAATTTCTCTTGAGCCTAAAACTGCTCTAAGAAAAAAGTCTTAAAAAGAAATGGGGGGCTGGAGCGGTTGCGGCGCTTGCCTGGTATGTGCAAGGACGCGGGTTCGAACCCCAGCACCATGCACACAACGAAGTGTTGGAGCAACAAAAGCCACATGAAAAACTAAATAAACTGATTCTCTCTCTCTCTCTCTCTCTCTCTTTCACTGTTCCTCTCTCTCTTAAAAATGGAAGAAAGAAAGACAAGGGAAGATTTTTAAAATAGATAAGCCAATCTGAACATGTCACTCCCTTGCTTAAAATCCAGCATCGCGTTCTCTGAAAGACGCGTACAAGGAAGTTCACCGCCATTTCGCTGTCAGAGCCCCAAACCACAGTGGCAAGGACGAATTCACTGTGATCCACTCCTAACGTGGAGGGGCGGACAGCGAGGAGAGGAAGAAACTCCCTTACATGGTGACTCTGGCTGAACAAACGCAGCACAAAGAAAGAAAAGGCGCAAAAGCCGGCTCCTGAGGGACCTGGAACGTGAACGTCAAGACCCACAGTGGTCATCTTGGGGAGCGTTCACCAGAAAGGGGCACCGGGGGACTCTCTGGAGTGCTGCCGATGTTCCTGGCCTGCGTAGCAGTGACAGGGATGTGTGCATGTGGAGAAAACAATTAATCTGTGCATTTTATAAGTTATATCTCAAACAATGCAAGCACACACGCACACACGAGCACCCTCAAAACTTCATTTCTTCTTATTTCTTTTCTTTTTTTTCCCCCCTCCTTGGTACTGTGGATTGAACCCAGCAATGCTTAACCACTGAGCTACACCCCCAGCCCTTTTTATTTTTTGTTTTGAGACAGGGTCCTGCTAAGTTCCTTAGGGCCTCACTAAGTTGCTGAGGCTGGCTTTGAATTTGCCTCAGCCTCCTGAGAGCTTGTTTTCTGAGTAATCCCTGAGTAAGATCCAAAACTCTTAAGGCTGTAATTTATTTTTTTTAAGAGAGAGAGAGTGAGAGAGAAAGAGAGTCAACTGGCCTTTGTTTCTCTGATGTTTAGTTGTGTATGTGGTGCTTGGGTTTGAATTTGGGTCCTTGTGCATGCCAGGCAGGCTCTGTAACCACTGAGCCACCGCTCCAGCCCTTGTAATTGAATTTAATCGAGCACATGTTTAGTCTTCTTTCCCCAAAATGCCAGATATAGCAAGAAAAAGACCTCATGCTACTTCTCCCTGCCCAGCATAGATGTTCATAAATGTGTGTTGATCTGTGTGAGGACCTTGAGGGATGGGGACCTCAAGGGTACCCAGGCATCAGATGGGTGGCATCCCTGGTCCCTGGGGTGACTGCACCATTGCTATCTTGCAGGTGTCTCCTGTCCCCTCCTCCCCCCAGGCCCGGCAGCCGATCCCACCCCTCACTGTCACACACTTTACTGCCATTGTCAAACATAATGATTCTTACCCTGGAGAGAAATTGGGTTCCATTTTATATTTTATTGCCTCAAAAAGGACATATTTTACCTTCCCACAGTCCGCAGCAGGCAGGAACAGCACAATAAATCTCAGCAAAGGTTCCAACTGAGATAGATAGTCCATCCAGGGGACCACAGTGTCCTCAACAGGGAACAAGAGAATAAAGAGGCAGTTGTTCCTGCTTTGCCACCTCCAGGGAGCCACATCCCCAGCACTACCCAGGCAGCCTCCAGGGAGCAGGGGACAGGGGAAAGGCTGGGCTCTAGGTAGAGGAAGCCCAGGTATAGGAAGAAAGGCCCAAGCTCCTGGCTCTCCCTCCACCCCAGCCCTCCCTCCTCCATTGAGACTCTGTGCGGAGCACATCCGGATTGTCCGGCAGTACTGCGCCCCTGCCAGGAGCTGCATCTGTCTACAGTGTGGCACCCCATTTCACGGACGGGAGGCTCCAGCTGGAATGTGAACATGGGTCTCCTGGGAACCAGCTTCTCTGCAATTCCCAAGGTGCTGGCCAGCGACCAGAGGGACTCTGGGGAGGATGGAAGTGACATGAGTCCCCGACCACTGAGCCACACGGTCAATCCCTGATACCCACCAAGAAGCAGCAGTGGAACCACAGCCTGGCGGGTGGGGGTGTTGGATGCAGGTGGAGAGCATGGGCAGCAGCCCGGTGGAGTCCACCAGGCCAGCGTGGACCCGTCAGCCCCAGCAGCCCCTCCCAGGCCCATCCTGACACCTGCTCTGCACAGCGCCACTGCCCCACCCCTTGAGCATCCACAACTCCAGGACCTCAATCTTCCACTTCCAACCAGCGGGGAGAAAATGCAACTGGGCAGACCTGAATGGAGTTCAGACTCAAAGGGTAACCAATAGCATTGCTGCTTTTCCAAACCCTGATTAGCATAAATTTGGACCAATAGCATTGGTACTTTTTCAAACCCTGATTGATTGACATAAATCTGGACCAATAGTGTTGACCAAGCACTATTCTAAACCCCTAGACTAGCACACTCGGGCAACAGCCCCTCTTGGGTCTCCTCCTGTACCTGCAAGAGTTCTGATTTTATTTTTCACTGTTGCCATTGTCCCATGAATTTCATGCCTCAGATTTGTGAGACAAGGACTCAGAAGTTGGCAGTGAGCTCGCTGCTCAGGTCTGTTGAAACTCTGGAGGGCACAGACCCCCATTTAGAGCTGCCACAGGAAGAAGGGCAACATGCCACTCGAGGGTAGCAGAGGAGAATCAGGCTTTGCCAGCCGTGACCCTAAGAGCTGACCCCAGTGGGCATGGCCTGCCGGCCCTGCCTGTTAATACTACAGCTGGCCTACTTGGCTACAGACCTGCAGCTTGGGCAGACCCCACACACCAGCAGAAGCAGAGAAGGGAGTTTCATTTCAAACTTCAGGCCCAGGGACACTGCTGGGCCAGTCTGGTGCTCAGTGAAGGCCTGACCAGGAGTTCTGCACTGATGGTACAGGAAGACCAGCCACCATGGCCTCTTTCCATCAGCCCCCATCCGACTTCCAGTAACAAGTGTCCCCAGAGGGCATCCTGCCTGGCACAAGGTCACACAAGCAAAGACAGCAGGCCTTAACTCCCGGGCCCTGGCTGCTGGTCAGGGTCTGCTTCTTCCCTGGAGTTGTGCCTCTGCCTGTCTTCCAAACACTTCCTATCATTCCTTCCTAATGCACTTGAAAAGGTGCAGTAACCACTCGTTTGAAATCCAGCATTCATGAAATAAACAGTCAGGTGATCCCACATATTGTAAGATTTCCACGAATATGGCACAGCCAGAATGGGGAGATCCACAGGCAACACAGATCAGCAGTTGTCCAGGGCTGGGACGCATGTGGGAGGAAGGGGATCGACCTCTAGAGCAGGAATGAAAACATTCTAAAACTGACCAAGGAAATGGCTGTACAACTGAGTATAACAAAACCCTCTGAACTGTGCACTTTAGATGCGTGGGCTCTGTGCTATGCACATCATGTCTCAATAGAGCCATTTAGGGCTGGAGCAGTCGCTTGGTGGTCACCGTGCTTGCCTGGCATGTGCCAGGATGTGGATTTGAACCCCAGCACCACGTATACAACGCAGTGTCGGAGCAATGAAAGCCACATGAAAAACTAAATAAAATTGATTCTCTTCCCTGCCCCTCCGTCCCTCTCTTTTTAAAATAAATAAATAAGTGATTTAAAAAATCATCACCCTTTCTCGGCCCATTTCCTTGCCTGTAAACTGGTGATCATGAGGACTGCTCATGCCACGTTAAGAAACTGGATTTTTATGTGAAGCCCTCCAAATTAAATGCCCACACATGGGAGGAGCTCATCAGGAGCACACTCATTCATTCATTCAACAAACATTCCCTGAATGCCTCCTGTATTCCAGGCCACCACTGCCCAACAGAACCTTCTATGACCAAGCAAATGTCTGACATTTGCACTGTCCAAGCCACCACAGCCACACATGGTTGCTGAGCCCTTGAAGTATGGCTGGTGTGACAGAGGAACTGGATTTGTTACTTTATTCTCACTAATTTGTATTTAAACAGCCACATACGACTGGTAGCTACGATGTTGCACCATGCAATGGTAATGAAGCGGTCAACAAAATAATACCCCTGCTTTCAGGGAGCTAACACAAAGAGGGACGAGCATTTATGAAATATGAGGCTTATTGAGCTAGGAGGAAACATAGCAGGTGAGAGAGTTGGAAGAGGTGGTGAATTCGTTCATTTTGTGTTGCTATGACAAAATGCCTGAGGCTGGATGCTTTATAAAGAAGTTTATTTGGCTCACATTTCTTTTATAAAAAGGTTTACTTGGCTTCTGACTTTGATGACTGGAGGATCCAAGTAGCACAGTACCAATGTCCTGGTGAGGACTTCCAGGCTGTGTCACAACATGGTAGAGAAGCAGAAAGGGAACCAGCCACATGCAAGAAGGACCAAGCTCACACGGTGGCCTTGTTTTCTAGCGATCTGCCCTCTCAAGGACTAACTCCCTCCGCGAGACCAGCAGCCACCCCTGCTAACGGTGATGAAGCTGATGACCTTCCCCTGGACTCCACCTGGTAAATGTCACACGACTTCAGCACCAGCACACCGAGGACCGCTGAACTTTGGAGAACCAACCCACCCCAAAAACATAGCAATGGGGTGGAGGTGTCTATGTGGGGTGACGGGAAATCTGAGGAGGAGAAATCTGAGCAGAGACCTGAAGAAGGAGCGAGCCATACAACTTCCTAAAGGAAGAGCAGAGGAGGGTGCAAGCTGAGCTGAAGTTGCTGAGCGCCAGCATGACTGGGGACAGGGCTGCAAGCGGTGGCTGGGGTGGGTTCAGAGAAAGGCAGACTGCACAGTTCAGGGTTAGGAGCACAGAAGAAACCAGCTTGGATTTTAGCTGGCCACTGGCTGCTGGGTGAACAGCAGAGCGGAGGGTGGGGCCACCTGGGGCCAGGGCAGCACTGCAGGCGGAGCCACAGAGGTCCAACCAGGGGAAGCCGGGGGGGGGGGGGGGGGGGGGGGGGCTGCTGGGTCCTGGCTGTCCTCTGAAGGTAGAGGCACGTGGTTCCTTGACAGCGGGCGTGTGCGAGGGAGAAGCATCTGGAACAAGCCCAGGGCCTAAGGGCCGAGCTCCTGTTGGCACCCTTCACGGAGGCGGGCAAGGCTGTGCGAGGGGTGAAGGGACTGAGTTCAGATCCACCGTGTCGGGAGCCGGGTGGGAACCTCTGCTAGGACGGCAAGCCTCTGGCAGCCCTGGGCCACCCTCCCAGGGCACTGGAGAGCCCAGAGCCTGACCAGCAAAGCCACCCTGAACACAAAACAGGGGGACACCCATGTGCCCCTCCTCCATCAGGAGGAGGGGTGTGGCTGTGCTTGGAAGGAAGGCCCAGTGACCCAGGAGGCCCCCGGCAAGGACTCCTCATGGCCACCTTGGCTGCTAGGCCTCTGAGAGGGGCTTCTGAGAGGTCCCCAGGGGTGGCACATGGGGACAGAAACCACTGCTGGGCAGATGGACGTGTGCAAAGGCCACTGAGGAGTTGGCACTGGAGCTGGCGGCCTTGATATCTCAGCTGCCAGAAGGAAGAGGCCATGATGCTTTCCCAGACACCTGGGCACTCTGCTCCTGCTCTTGAGGCTCAGGAGGATCCCACGGGCTTCCCACTGGTCCTGGGATGGCCTGGACCTGGCAGTTGGTGCATTGGAGCCGGGGCAGGAAGGAAAGTGGGTCAGGGACCTGGGGAAAGAGAGTCACAGCCCAGGACTCGCCCACTCTCTGTCCCACTCCCAGGGATGCACACCGTGGCACTGCTGACCTGGGCGCCACACACCTGTGGCAAAGCATCACCTGTGAGCATTCAGCTGCCAGATACTTCTGGAGTGGCGGCTAAGTCTCTGCAGGTACCGGGTACATCTGGGGACAAAACAGACAAAATACATCCCTATGGGGGAGGGGCACAGGCAGAGACCAAGACAATGGAGCCTTAAATGGGAAGGCAGAGTGGGCCAGGAGGTGGAAGGGAGGTGGGCAGGGAGGCCTCTCTGAGAAGGTGGCATTTGAACAAAGGCTTGGGGCGGGGCTGTCATCGATGCCTCTCCCCTCCTCCTCCCCACCTCTCCTCCTCTCTTCCTGGGGTTCCCTGGAATCCCCACTCCTTGGTCCTCCTCCATTTTATTTACCCCCATCTCCCCTGCCTCCTTCCTCTTGTTTCCTGCCTGCTTTCTTGTCCCTGTCCCTCTGGTTAGGGACACAGAGGCCAGACAGAAGCCATGATGGAGAAGGGCAGGGGCAAAGAGCAGAGAACAGCAAAGAGGAGTGGGCCACAAAGGGACCCTTCTCACAAAGCCCCCACCTGGGGAAGCAGACTCTGCACAGCCCAGGGGAAGAGAAAAGGGCTGGAGCAGCCGGAGTCCCGGGGTGGGCCTGTGGCCCAGCGGGTGAGAAGCATGGCTTTAGTGGACAAGGGAGACCCGTGGCTGCCCCACCTATGGCCGATTAGGTAAACAGGAATCCAGGCACAGAGCCCGCCATCAGCTGACCAGCCTGCCGCCCTGCACCTGGGACTCATTTCAAAGCCTCCTTCCCAGGCCCACCTGCCCCTCAGGATGGGTGGGCATCCAGGGGTGGGGCGACAGAGGATGCAAGGTGTCCTCCAGTGCAGCAACCCTGAAGAGCCTGAATTCTGTATTCCACATCCAAGACGGGACAGGGCTGTGGGGAGGCAGGAGCTCTTCACCTTTCTTGCCTGGAACTAGCACCCGAGTTCTGTGGATGTGAACCTGAGGAAGTCCTGCTCCCAGAAGGAGGTGGCCCCGTCGAGGCTGACCTGCCCCTGGGAGGAGGCCTGGCGGCTTCCTTCTGCTTATCTGGAGGCAGCAGGGTTTCGACTCACGGGAAACCCCACGGCCAGTGGCTACCTCTGTTTCTGTGCCCATCAGTACCTGGGGAGACGTAAGTCCGCTTGCAGGAGCCAGGAGACACCTGAGCGTCCCTGAGGCTCTCTGACCAGTATGGAGGCCCCACTGTGCCCCCAGGACTTCTCTTTCTCCTCCCTGGACAGGAAGCAGGCAGCAGAGGGAGAGATTTTAATGACTCAGGTACTGCGCCACCGCAGTTCACACCTGTGTGGTGCATGGGCCTCCAGCCTGCGAGAGGCTGCATGACAGGTGGGGAGGAGGCTGAGGGGGCTCCGTGGCCCAGGGTGGCAGGCAGGGCTTCTGCCTCCACCGATGTGTCCACCCTCGCACACTCAGCTATGCCGGAGGCCTCCACGTGGGCGGCGTGCAAGGAAACACAGGTACGGAGCCAGAAGGGTCCTGGTAGGTGGGCTGCGTCCTTGGGGAACTGGGAACAAAAGAACCATTGCTGTGGCAACCGCATGCTTCCTGCGGAGAGCACCCCATCTGGCTGTGGCCTTATCCTGAGCAAGCCCAGGGCTCAGGGAGGAGGGGTGCTGGCAGGTGACCTGCAGCGGGAAAGCTGACCCTGTCAAGGCGAGAGGGACGGACGTGCAGCTTGGAGGGGTGTGCACCGTGTGTTGCCTGCAGTGTGGCTGCTGTGGCTGGGAACAGGGTGGCCTGTGGGTCCTTCAGGGTGTGCATGCTCCGCCCCTCTTTCTGTTGAGTTGAGCCGCACCTCCTGTGCGGCTCTGCTCAGCTCCGTCCAGGGTGTGGTCAGACCCAGCCTCTGGGGAAGCAGTGAGCTTTCCCCCCTTTCAAGAGCCGCCCTTAGTGCACAAAACAGCTGCAATGACCAACTCCGTGGGGCCAACCTAGGACAGGGGCAAAGGAGCAGAGGGAGCTGAGAGACCCTGGCAACCTGGAGGAGGAACAAGCAGGCAAAGGGACTCGTGTGATGGCCACCATGGGCTGAGCCACCCACGAGCATTGTAGCAAGGAGCTAGGATGGGAGGCTGGAGAGGGAGAGCCCAGTTACAGCTGCCCGGAAAGAGTGTGCCTGGCTGCTCCCGCCACCACCCACACAAGGGGTGAGCGGTCCTGGTGGCTGGGGAGTGGGCTGGAACCCAGGGTCCAGCGGAGGAATGCTGTGGGGCTTTGTGAGGTGCTTGCCCTCTCTGGGCTGCTAGGATCCTGTGATAAAGACTAGTTTTCTTCTCCCTGGCCAGCTCTTCAGAGGGAAGATGCCATCAACATCTCAGATGAAGTCTCAGGACGTTATCTGACTGCTCTTCCACCCAACACCCATCTTGTCACTGAGCCAGTGTGTATTCAGGCTCCAGGTCGAAGGCCCTCAGCCAGACTTTGGGGACAGTGAAATAAATGAGAGATGGCTCCATTTCTCTGGGAGCCCGTGGTGAGGGAGCAGAGCATGGGAAGGGGGCCACTCCAGTTGAGGACAAGTAGGCTGTGATAAGCTTCCGACTTGAGAGGACCTGGAGGGGGGTGGGAGCCCTCCATGGGGGCTGTGAGGATGGGAGGGGGCACCTGAAGACCCCCCCTGAGGGCTTCAGGAGGCCTGAGCTGGTCTAGTTGCTGTGCCGCTGGGGGCTGCAGGAGGACCCAGGAAGCATGAGGGCAGGGGGCAGGACCCCAGGGGCTGGTGTAGCTGAGATGCTCATGGCAACTTCCCTCTGAAGAGCTGGCCAGGGAGAAGAAAACCAGTCTTTACCACATAATCCTGGCAGCCCAGAGAGGGCAAGCAGCTCACAAAGCCCCACAGCATTCCTCCGCTGGACCCTGGGTTCCAGCCCACCTTGGTTGCGGGGGCCTAGCTCACACCAAACTTTAAATCACTTCCCACATGTCCAGCTACCACTTATACTTACTTTGCATTGACCGGAATTTAGTCACAAGGACATACCCATCTATAGGGACTTCGCTTGGTGTAGTCCCCGCGAGAGCCCTGACTGATCTAAGAACATGGAACATCTGCCCTTGTCCATCGGATGGCAGATCCCGGGTCCTGGAGAGGCCAAGCCTGAGGCATTGGTGAGCGTTCATCGTTGCTTAGTGAGAATCAGGCTCTGGAGCCAGCCCGGCCTGTCTTTGTGGCTCATGTTTTTCACTGCTCTGCGTCACTGTTTCCCCAAGTTCCTCGCTGGCTTCACCCCTTCCAAGCCATGTGACGCTAGCAAAGTCCTCCGTGCCTCAGTTCCTACACCCGTCAGGTGGGAGAAACAGGTCACAGATCAGGAGAGCAAGGCTTGCCTCTGTTACCACCTGAGCTGAATCCACAACACACCTGTGCCCTTGTGATGGTGGAGTCCTTTCTGCAGTGCTTGGGGAGGGGCAGAGTGAAGGGAGCAGTTGCTCAAAGGCCTCATCTCCACGGTATCCACGGGCCATCTGTGCTTCTCCCCTCCCAGACGTGCAGTGAGGGCCTGACGAAGCCTCCCCTCCATCTCCTGCTTCTGGCCCCAAGCCCCTGGCACCGTTACAGTCAGCTGGTGCAGAGAGGAGCGGACTACGGGAGGAGGCCGCCCATTGCCACGGAAACCGAGGCTGGAGGCCAGCACCCTGCAGCTCCTGGGCGCATAGTGGACATGCTGCCTCCGAGCCCCAGGTCTCCAGATGTCTTCCTTAGCGGTGTGTGCCTTCGCACATGTGAGCACGTGTGCACACGGGCACACATTCTGCACCCAGCTGGGTGACCCAGTGGACTAGCAGCCACCCACTGGGCTGTCCCAGGGGGCCGGGTTTCTGCAGCTCATAGAGGACTACCTCTCAGCGAAGTCTATCCCTGTGGTCAAGGACAGACAGCCAAGGACGGAGGGCAATTCTTGGCTGTGACACTCACAAAGCCACACACCTGGACCAGTTCTTGGCCATGCACATAAGCCTGCAGACACTGTGGCCCGTCAAGGGACAAATAAATGAGTTCTTTGACTCCCAGAGTAATAAGTGGTCCAGAAAAGCTCTTCAAAGGATACAAGCGGGTATTCACTGTGTCACACTCGACGGAGATCACTGTTTGTTACAGAAAGGGGAAGATAACTTTCCAAGGGAGAAGCCCAGGAGACGAGGCCCTCACCACCTGATTAACTGGAAGAACAACAAAAACAGGACAATCAGACTCACCTGCCTCCTGGGGAAAGCAACGAGAAGAACGAGAAGAATGCGGCACTCGGTACCTGGTATTTGCACCAAAAATCTTTGAACTGAATCGGATCACAAGGAAATGAGAGGTTCAGGTTCTGGAGAGTTTTGCAAGACTTCTGAAGCCACCCTTCAAGTGTCAATCATCAGAAAGAGGCGGGAGGGTTAGAGGAGACTGAAGGGGCCAAGGCCATTTCAATGCAGTGCACGATCCTTAGGTGGCTCCTGAGCAGGGACCAGACAGCTATCACAGCCATTTTTAGAACAATTGGGGTAATCTGAATATGAATAGTACAATAGATAACATTATGGAATCCGTGTTGGAGTGCTTGGGTGTGATAATTATACCATTATGCTCATGTGGAGAAGGCCCTTGCTCTAGGAGATATGTGCCCGATTATTTGGGGCCAAAGAGTCGGAAGTCTGCAATTGACTTTCACATTATTCGGAGAAAGGGGGAGAAAGTAAAAGGGCCTGTGTTAACAAGGGGGCTCCCCAGGCGGAAGTTCAAGGGACTGTGTGCGCAGCTCTCCTGTATGTCTGAAATGTTCAAAAGCTCAAACACTTGAGGGCAAAGACTCTTATGTATATCTAAAAAGAGCCAATATTTTTTTTAAAATGCCTAAGGTATGGTATTATACAGTTAATCCTCTGTCTCCAAACTAATTAAATATGGGATCATTAAATAAAGATCTTTGAAATTAAAAAAAAGAAAAAGGATTCAAACAAGTCCATATCCTCCCCAGTTGTTCTGGACATTTCTGCGGCAAGGGATGGGAGAGCCTCTTCCATTTTTTTCCGGTCAGCTGGGCCTGCAAGCTCCGTCTTCAACCACCTTAGGTCAGTTTGCAGCTCACCTTGCCTTCCCATGACTTCTCCTGGTTTGCAGAGGTCACTCTGCTGCACTCTAACAGGGAGAATGAGCCCCACCCATGGCCCTTTATTGGAGGTTTGGGGTGCAGGAGGTCGTCTCTGTAGAAAATGAGTCTTTGGCATGCTCTTCTGGAAACCTGCCGGGGCCTCTAGGCTCACAGGCCTGTGGCCACCACACGTGGCTCAGCTCCCTCTACTGGGCATCCTCTCCACGCCCCCTCCTGTCTGGTCCCTTTCCTCTGCCCTGTGATTGCCCTGTCTCTTTGAAGTCTCCTGATCTGTGATCCAAGAATGGCAATTGACCAGACAATGCAACCTCTCTGTAACCTTGGCTCCTGGATTCCTCCTGGTAAAGCTTCCTTTAATCTTCCATCCTCTGAACTCAACTAAGAAGACATAAGACCCCCACTGTGACATTAGTAATACTAACAGCTGCCAATTCTGGACCAGCGACCACGTACTGGGCACTGACTGAGCCAGGCAATTTGACCGCACCACTAACGAATTCAGCATGGTTAGGAACCCACCCGAAGTCCAGAGCAATCAGCAGAGAGGCTGCCCACTCTGGGCCTCCTAAGTTACTTTCCAACGAGGTCAAAGAGGGATTCATTAGGCGGAGGCCACACAACTTGCCCAAGGCCACACAGCAACCCAGGGGAATAGCAGGACTGGACCTCAGCATGCCCATGCCCAGGCCTGGGCTTTTGTTTGCTGGCACACACTGGGCACTGTTCCTCCTGCCCAGGGAGGAAGGCTGGTGAGAAGGTCAAGAGGAAGAGAGCGTGAAGCAGCCCCAAGTTTGCAGAACCAGGAGTGGACCCTGGCAGGTGACTGTCCAGGCCCTCCAGTGACCCCAGGATGAGAGGAGGGATACTGCAGCTGGGGAGCTGGAGAGCCTTCAGGCACCAGGGCTCATGTAGAAGACATGGGTGATGCTGGGAAGGAGCTAAAGAGACTCCGATGGGCACTCTGGGCAGAGCTGGAGAAGGAAGGGAGGTCCACAGTGACATGTCACTCAACACATCAGTGTGCACCACCCAGAAGGTGCTGGGGTGCTTCCTCCCACTCCCTCTCCCACCACCCCTATCCTTTCCAGACTCTCCAGCCTAGACCCCAAAGGTCCAAGCAAGCCAGGAGACCCAGGGGAACAAACTTGAAGTGAAACTGGAAATGTAATTAAGCACAGCGACACTGAACCCTACAGGAATAGGGGAGGCAGCACAGCTTAGGCCTGGGAGAGCAGGAGAGCAGGAAAGGCCGGGAGAGGGGAGACGGGCCAAGGCGAAAGGACGCAGCCCCTCTCCTGGGGTACTGGAAGCCAGATCTAGGCCAGAGTCTGGCTCAGCTTCTGAAATGTGAAGCAGGATCCCTTCCATTTGAGGCTCGTGCAAGGAAAGACCGAGAACAGAGAGGCAGAGTGAGAAGCGGTGTTTCTGAATGCACCCTTGCCCATCCTCTGATTTAATACAGGATGCTCCAGAGGAGGAAGTTACATCCATTTTGCAGGTTAGGAAATTAAGCTCAGAAAGGTTGAGTTATCTGCCCAAAATCACACACAGAGCCACTAACTCCAAACCCCAGTCTCAGCCGACACGGGGGTCTGTTTGAAACTCACTATCAGAATGGGATTCCCTGGAGCTCTTGGCACTGAGACAGGTCAGTGAAGGGGGAAGCCAGGACTTCCTGAGGCCAGGAGTAAGCAAAGGAGAGGAGAGTCAGAGCAGAGAGACCTAGAGACAGGTGACAGGCATAGGGACCAGGACCTCATTCAGAGGTCTCCACATGCCCTCTCTCTCACCAGTCCCATGAACTAGTCTTTGGGCAGCAATAGCACAAAACCTAAAATGTACAGATCCATAAGAGGGACAGAGCCATCCCACCATCACTGCTGGGCCTTCTTTTGGTCACACAGACTTGAGTTTGACACTTGATTGTGTGTATGTAAGATGTGACTGTGGGCAGCCGCTTAAGCTCTCTGAACCTCAGTTTACCCCACGTGAAAGGGAGAGTAGGATAGTGCCATCCTCATAGAGTGGCTGCGAGTTTCTATCAGGAGAACGGAGCCTGGAACCTGTCCCCTCTACAAAGCCGTTCCTATGATGTCATCGTCCAAACACCTGTTCCACATGCTGGAAGCCTCCCTGAAGGACTCCTGGGGAATTCTCTTTATGAACAGCGCAAGCTTCCCTCACGTGCCTTCTTTGTAAGGCTGGACGCTCACTGTCCGGGTGAGCTTATGTGCTGCTGAGGAGTCCTTGCTCACTTTCCCGTCTTTGGCTCCTGGACGTCCCCCCCCCCCCGCACCCCGCCATCCATCAAGCATTCTGTGCTCATTTTAAAATTCACAGGCGGGTGTATGGCAAGAGAGCAGCCCCGGCGCTCCCTGGGCTGGGATCAAAGGACGAGCAGAGACAGCAGGACTCAGCTTGGCTCTCCGTGGCTTCACTCATGCTAATCCACTGAGTCCATGTCCCGGTTAATGTTATGTGTCAACGTAACTGAGCTAGGAGATGCCCAGACAGCTGGTGAAACTTTATTTCCGGGTGTCCAAGTATGAGAATCCACCCTCCCCACTGTGGCACTGTGGGTGGGCATCCTCTAATCTGTTGAGGGACCATATAGAACAGAAAGGTGGAGGAAGGGTGAATTTGCTGCCTGTAGGAGCTGGGACATCCCTCTCTTCCCACCCTTGGACACCTGTGTCCCTGTTCCTCCCACCTTCAGACTGGAACTGGACCTGCAGCTACGTCATTGACTTTCCTGGGCCTCCAGCTTGCAGACTGTGGGACTCTTGGCCTCCAGCCACATCAGCCTCCACATGAGCCAACCCCTGGCCATACGTCTCTCCAAACATCTGTATGTGTACTGTTGGAACCCCACTGACACAGCTGGGAACCAGACTAATCCCAGTGCCTCACCCCCATCTCTAGGTAGAGATTTGCAAGAGGTTTATTGAGGGGAGATTCCCATCAGCAGCATCTTTAAGGGGACGAGGGGCCCAGGATTAGGCGGGGAAGGTGTCCTGCAACAGTGCCCTCACACGATCCCACAGGCAGGTCTGGAGCTGGAATGGGCCTTTGAATCTGTCCCAAATCAAGGCAAAGGAGTTAGAACTTCGTACCACCCACTGACCAGTCACTGGATCTGGGCTGCCCTGGAAGAGGCGGAGAGCAGTTCTGGGAAGGGACTTAGCTGTGAGCTATGGGCAGCTGACAGGGTCAGCAGCTGGCAGAGAGAGGGAGTGAGTGTCTTGGTCCTGGTGAGAGATCCGCATGGTGCCCACTGTAAGGATAGAAAGAGCGGCGCTCAACAGTAACACAGGTTGACTGGGAGAAACCTGCTGAGCAGGGCCCAGTGGAGTCTAGGACCTCCATGCTGATTCCAGCATGGAGTGGATATAGAGGGAATGAGCGGGGAGGGGGCCAAGGTGCATGTTTTCTGGTTAAACTGGGTTTTTCAACAGGTGGGGATTAAACTGAGTTTCTCAGTAGGGTGGGGATCCCCTGATGAGGGTCTGAGACAGTAGGTTCCAATGAGGGCCTGAGTCTATAGATTCAGCGAGTAGGGGGTTGCTGCCTGGCTGAGTGGCTTCTTCCATATCCGTAACCCACAGCATCCTCTTTGTCTACCCTTGCTCTGCTGAGACCCACTTCCTGCAGATGGAAAGGTCACCCGTCTAGGAGCAGCTCGGTTGGTCTCTATTCCTTAAAAAAAAAAAAAAAAAACTTCAAACGAAGACAGCTAGAGGTTGTGATCCTGAGGCCAAGAGACTTTACCCTCATCCCTAGGGGACCTGGGCCCCTGGTCACCATGCCCCTCTCCATTCATGGCTGCTTCAGGCAAGGGGACCCATGGATCACATGGGTTCCAAAATCAATCTTCCTCTCCCTCTCTGTGGAATAGTAACCTCACCTTCTCCTGCCAAGTGACCAGGTCAATGATTCCTGCCATTGCGGTGACTTTCCTTCCTGGCCCAACGGTCCTTTGGTGAGAGGAATCTGAAATGGCCATCTGGCAGATTCAGGTTAAAGATGAATGAAACTTGGGGCTGGAGCAGTGGCTCAGCGGGTGGAGCACTTGCCTGGCATGCACGAGGATGCAGGTTCAAACCCCAGCACCAGCTACACAATAAAGTGTCGGAGCAATGAAAGCCATGAGAAGAACTAAATAAAATTGATTCTTTCTTTAAAAAAAAAGAAAAACAGATTAATGGACCTTGCCCTATGTCCTGGTGGAAGCACTCCCCACCTGGGAAACAGGATGGAACTTAGCACACAGAGCTTCACGGCACAGGGACAGGAAGTCCTGCGTGAGTCACTAAGAGTGACAGTAAGCGGGGTCACTCCTCCTTCCACCCCTGGAGTCCAATCCGTGGATTTACCTGCTGGAGATAGAGGACCATACAATGGTCACTAATTTGGGTGCATCTCCAGGCTGTATCTGTCAGGTCAAACGGAGGCTCCAACTCCGCCGAGACCCAGAAACACACAGAAGCTATTTTTCAAACATTATATCATTTTCCCTCCAGATGGCGGGGCCTCGTTCCAGAACTGCGGGGATCTATGTTGTTCCTCATTTGTTGGGGCTTGCTGTAAACTCTCAGTGTCTTTCCCCACAGCAGATCTGTCTATCATCAGAGTTTGCTGGGTCACATGACCCCAGCCCAGGGAGTGCCTCTCCTACAGTCTGGAGTTGCTGCAGATCCCTCCCCAGCCTCTCAAAGACCTCAGCCTTCACTTGGTAAAATGGCTGGGAGTAGTGCTTGTCGAGAGTGGGATAGATTGCTTAAAGAACCCCAAGACCTATCAGATGCTGTGCTTCCATCTGATATGTGGGGGGTGCGATATGCTACAACGAGTCTTTCCCTTTGAAGGGAACGTCCCGGCAGGCCCCAAACAGCAGCACCCCTAAAAACATCACTGATACTTAGTCCTCGCCTTCTGAAGCGCATCTATCTTATCAAGGGCTCCGGAGGGCTTGCCACTTCTTGCCCATCCAGGCTGCCAATGGTGTCATGGTGATGATGGCCAGTGTGCACTGACCTGATGGACCTTAGGTCCAGTTTACAGAATGACGGCATGGCCCAGATCCCCTTGGCCTAGGGTGTCTTGACTTCGGTTCTGCTCACATTTTGGACCAGATAATTCTTTGTTGTGCAGACAATTCTAATTTTTTTTCCTGATTGAAATGAAGACTCATAATATTTCTTTTGTGGACTGTTCTGTGAATTGCAGGGTGTTTAGCAACGTCCCGACCACTACTACCTACTAGATGCCAATATCACCACCACCACCAACCAGTTGTGACAACCAGAATCGTCCCCACACATTGCCAAAGGTTTCATCTGAGAATCCATTTTACACTGCGTTGTGACGGAGGGTGGCAAAATTTGTGTATGCGGAAGACACAACTGTGCACGTACATTATTATCCATTCCGTGTGAGCAAGCTGCTTCTGATCACCCACCCTACCAGAAAGAACAGATCTGCCAGACCAACAGCCGCACACCGTGCACCCGGCTTGGTCTGCCCAGCAGAGATGCTGAGTGAGCAGAGCAGCTACAGCTGAGACTCTTGCTTAGCTGCGTTGATGGAAGTGCAACCTCATCTTCTCCAATTCATCTCTCTGTTTCTGTGGAGGCCAAACTAGTGATCTGAACAAGAATAAGACAAGGGCCATCTCCCATGTGACTTGGGTCTTTAAAGGTAGC
>PVKS010019582.1:0-38150 GCA_004027875.1 Aplodontia rufa
GTTGTGTACGTGGTGCTGGGGTTTGAACCCGGGTCCTCATGCTTGCCAGGCAAGCGCCGAAACCGCTGAGCCACCGCTCCAGCCCCTAGTGTTTTTTTTTTTTAACATGAATGGGTGTTGGATTTTATCAAAGGTATTTTCTGCATCTATTGCAGTGATCATGTGATTTTGACCTTAATTCTGTTTAAGTGATTAATCACATTTATTGATGTGCATATGTTTAACCAAACTTTAATCCCTGGAATTCTGTCCACTTGATCATGGTGCATTACCTTTTTGATGTGTTTTTGAATGTGATTTGCTAGCATTTTATTAAGGATTTTTGCATGTATGTTCATCAGGGATATTGGTCTGTGGTTTTCTTTCCTTGATGCATCTTTGTCTGGTTTTGGTATCAGGGTTATGATTGCCTCAGAAAAAGTGGGAGTGTTCCTTCCCTTATAATTTTGTGGAATAATTTAAGAAAGAATAATGTTAGGTCTTCTGTAAAGGTCTGTTAAAATTCAGCAGACAATCCATCTGGTCCTGGGCTTTTCATTTTTTGGAAGGTTTTTAATTGCTGTTTCAATTTCATTACTTGATATTGATTTGTTTAGGATTTCTATATCTTCCTGATTCAACTTGGGCAGACCATATATGTCTAGAAGTAAGTCCATGTCTTATAGATTTTCCAGTTTATTGGAATATAAATTTTCAAAGTAGGTTCTGATATTCTTCTGGATTTCAGCAGGGTCTTTGGTGACATCTTTCTTTTCATCTCCGATTTTAATGATTTGCTTCTTCTCATTTTTTTGATTAGTTTGGTTAAGGATATGTCAATTTCATTTACCTTTTCAAAGAATCAACTCTTTGTTTCACTGATTCTTTGCTTTTTTATTCTCAGTTTCATTGAATATAGCCCTAATCTTTATTATTTTCTATCTTCCACTAGTTTGGGAGTTAGTTTATTCTTTTTCTAAAGACTTGAGGTAGATCATCTGCTTATTTATTTGTGATCTCTCTGATTTTTTCATGAAGACACTCAGTGCTATAAATTTTACTCTTAGAAATGCTCTCATACTGTTCCAGAGATTTTGATAAGTCATCTCTTTGTTCTCATTCATTGCTAGGAATTTCTTGATTTCTTTTCTCAATTTTTTATGCACTCTTCATTCAAGAGAATATTATTCAATCTCCATGTGTATATGTAGTTTCTGTTATTTATTTTTTGCTGTTGATTTCTAGCTTCATTGCATTACATGATAAGATACAAGGGATTATGTCAATTTTTTTGTACTTGCTGAGATTTCCTTTGCAGCCTAAAAGACGATATATTTTGGGAAAAGTTCCATGCACAGCTGAAAAAGGTTAAATTTAGCTGTTTTTTTTTTTTAGGGGAATATTCTGTAGATGTTTTTAGGTCCAGTTGATGTATAGTGTTCTTCAGCTTGGAGATATCTTTATTGACTTTTTGTTTTGATGATCTGTTTATTGGTAATAATCTTGCATTGAAATCCCTTTTTATGCTTTCAGTTTTTATCTCTATGTTCTCTTCTATCCCAATGATTCTCATATTTGGTCTTTTAAAGTTGTCCCAGAGATCATATATATTCTAGTCATGTTCTATAATTTTTTCCCTTTACTGCCTTCTGTATATTTGAGATCATATAGCCTATCTTCAATGCCTGAAGTTCTGTCTTCTGGGGTTGAGGTTCTATTTTCTACACTGTCTAATCTGTTAGTGACATCTTCAAGTGTGTTTATAATTTGACTGATCTTGTCTTTCACTTCTAGGAGTTCTGCTTGGTTTCTTTATAATATTTCTCTTTCTTTATTAAAGTGGTCTTTCATCTCCTGTAATTTCTCTCTTAATTCCTTCCTTAAATGTTATTTTAGTTCATTGACCAATTTGGTAATAAAATTTTTATAATTCTCTGGGTTTTCATCCACTTCATAATCAGTGGGATCTTTTATTGGAGGGCTTTTATTGGAGGGTTTTGGGGGGAGATTTATTTGCCTGTTTTCTAATATTTTCAAAGGTCTTGTTTTTGTGCATTAATTGAAGTGGATTCCTCTTCCTCTTATTTTGTGCATGTCTTTTTATGTGTAATTTCTCATTTGTTCTGAGAGTTCTCTCTGGATTTAAATGTATGGCTAGATGCCACAGGATGGGACCTGAGTTCCTTCTCTGATTGATTCTCCCTGAGTCCCTGTTGATGGTTTGGGTTTGTTTATTTGTTTAGTCTCTTCCCTTCTTTGTTTTGGGGTAATATCAGGGAAAGTTTAGTTAAGCAGTCAAATCTCAGACCTGTGTGCTTTTAGTGTCCCTTTAGATTATCAGTACCACATAGAATAGGGACACAAATAAATGACAGCAACCAATACAAACAATATACAACATTAAACTAATTTATTAGGCTCTTACTATGATATCTACAATGTTAATTGCCACAAAAAATCTAGAAATGGAAGGGTTAGCACTTGCCATTGGTGAAAATGATAAATAACCATGAATTATATCTGGCATTAAAACAACCAACAGTTTCAACTATTGCTTCCAAGCATTAATGGTGGGGGGAAGAGTCATGTAAACCTATTAGCCCTAAAAGATGTTAAGTAAACAGTTAATTAAGAGAAAAGAAAATGTGATAGGAAGGTAGAAGAGATCTTACAATTTCAAAAAATGAACAGAGAGCATGCAAAAGAAATGTAGGATGCGATAGTTATTAGGAAGGAGGAGAAAACCAGAAGTAACACAATTAAGGAAGAGTTAGAGAGAAAAAGAGAGCAATAGAATTTGGTTTTTATCAGAAGGAAAGATAGAAGGGGGAATAAGAGAAACAGACAATTGAAACACAATACAAAAACAAAAACAAGATATACTAATCAAAATTCCAACCTTTGAAAGGCAGGGCAGGGAAAAGAAACTACATTAAAATGCTAATAAAAACTATGCATATGTATATATGTCCACAAACCAATCAGAACAACAAAACACACACAACAACTAAAACAAAAAACAATATAAAAGAAAAAAGGGAACAAAAAGATTTTTGATGAAAAATTGAATTGAATTCACTGAGGTGGTCAAAACAGTCAATGAGAGTAGATGGATGGTCACTGTCTAACCCAAGTATTTGTTTTTACCCCATTATCTTGGGTAATGTTGCTCATCTTTTGAGACTCAGCTTCCTCCTTCTCAAGATTGCCATATCCTCCTAATTCAGTATTATGAGCTCTGAGCATCCCAGACTATCCATATGTCCCCCAGGAGAGCACACATTATAATTTTTCTTTGTTTTTATATTTTTCTACAAGATAATGTTAATGAAAGCAATGACTACCTGGCTTGTATGCATTTGTATCAACATCATGACCCAAAGGGTATTCAAGAAATTCTTTCTGCAAAGTGAATAAGAAAACATTTGCCTACTTGCCTCTGTACTGTGTCATTTCCTCTGCCCCACCCTTTTCTGTTTTTCTGGTTAATTCTTATTTGTGCTTTGTGTCTCTGCTGACATTCCTTCTGAAGCTCTGGCTGGGTAAGATGCTCCATTTAGGTGTTTTATGGCACCCATCTCTTTGCTTACTAAGCTCCTCATTTGTCACGCCCTATTTGTTGCCACTGCTTCTCGTTAACTGGACTGAAAACTCCTTGAGGACAGAGTTTATGTATCAAGTACTCAGTGATCCCATTAACTGGTGCAGTGCCTAGCACAGTGGAATAACAATTGTTAGAATGAATAGATACATTATTTTAGACACCATTAATTAAGGAACTGTGACACATAATACTTATTCACCTAACGAATATTAATTACATGTCAACTCTGTGCCAGGCAGTGCAAGGTGATAGAGGTACAATACTGAACAAAACAGACATGTTCTCTACTCTCCCAGTTCTTACAACTCAGTGGTAGAGGTGGCAGATGGTGAAAGGACCCAGGTCTAGTCAAAAGTAACCATTGAGAATCTAGTAACAACAATCAGTAGCCCTTACATAGTCATATTAAGATATCATCCCTTTTTCTTCTGGGTTAGTACTCAGGATAGCTGAGGTGCATATGTTTTGTGTTTCAAAACTTCTGCAGATTTCACAGTTTTAGAGTGTCTTTTCCTATTGAGTGTAGTCTTCCCTAAGTAGTAGCTAATCCCCCAATTACCTAAGCTGAAGTGCATTGGGCAGCTCAATATGCAGAGGTTTTGTCCTTGTAGTCCTTACTTTCAAAGCAAGTTCCTTCCAGCAAGGCTTGGGTATCAGTCTGCATGAGGCAGGGGGATGGATGCCATGGCTTTGTGAAATTTGAAGCCATTCTCAATTATACAAGTCAAGTGGAAATTTTGTCCTGGTTAAAGAACACAGCAGAATGATGATGAAAAGCATGAGCAGACCTATTTTGGTTGAAGCTGTCACTAGAAAAGATGAGTGGAGTGCAGATTTTTATGGTAGAAGAAGGCACTGATGTCGGGTGGAAGTCCAAAGTGGATAGTGGAATCTCACAAATATAGAGTAACATGGATATATGAGGTCCTTGTGATAGAGGTCACTGGTGTCACCAAAAGAGGCACATGAAAGTCTACAGCATGTGGTGGTGGCATGTGAAGTCAAGTAATTCTGATCTATAAGTGTGAATGTAAACTGAGGAGAAAAATAAGAGCTGACCCCAGGAGTATTCCAACTCTAAGAGGTTGGAGAAGTAAGGAAGAACCAGTCAAGGAGAATGAGAAGGAGCAGCAGCAAAGGAAGAAACAAAATACCAGAGCATCCTGACAACCAAGTGAAACCAGTTGTGGAGTGATGCTAATAGTTCCACAAAGGGTAGCATGGAAAATTGATGATTGGCTTTTAGCAATCGTTGCTTTTGGTGACTCTCCTTTCATTTATGAGCTTGACAAGGGCAATTTTTATGGACCAGTGACAATGGAACCCTGTTTGCCATATGTTGAGGAAGGGAAGAGAAGACTTAAAACACAGATAGATCTTTAAACAAAATTTTCTGTAAAGAGAAACAAAGAAAGCACTTGGTGGGGAAAAATAGAGACAAGAGAAGGATTTTCTTCGGGATGGAAAAAATGATAGCATAATTATATGCTGATCGAAATGATGTAAACTGATGAGTCAGGATAGAGGTGGGAAACTTCTTATAGCAATTTGGTGTTTCAAGAGAAACATTGGCCTCAGATAGAAGCTTTGACAATTAAGAGATGTATAGAAAGAAACAGAGTAAAGTAGGCAGTGGGTAGATGCGGTGGTGGTGGGCTATGGAAATTCTTTTAATAATGTCTTGAAATAATCAGAGTTTTTTTTTTAAGAGAGAGAGAGGGAAATTTTTAAATCTGGTTTTTGTTTTTCCTTTATTTATTTTGTGTATATGGTGCTCGGGATTGAACCCAGGACCTTGTGCATGCCAGGCAAGTGCTCTACCCCTGAACCACTTCTCCAGCCCCACATCAGATCTTTTCACTCTTTCTTACCAACTATAGGCATCCACTTTATGACACTTCTAAGATTCCTGTCCTCAGGCATCTGTTCCTCCAAGGCCTCCCCAACTCTTTTCTTCCCCTTGTTCATCTGAAAAGTTACCATTAGTCCTTCAAGTCTCCCACTGTGTCTGTCATTCTTTCTTTGCTTTGTTTCTGCCACCTCTGCTCTGTGTGCCGTCCCAGACGTGGATGCCCTCTCCTACAATAAAAATCTCCCTCTCCACAATTACTCTTGTTGTTTATCTTGGCAACTCCAATATTGACAAAGGTGATCCCTTCAGTGTTCTGCCCCCTCAATTCCTTGACCTCTCCCTTACGCAATGTGTTTTTTTTCTTCATCCCACCTGAGCCACCCCATCATGGTCATTACCTAGATCTTGTAATCAATAGCAACTACAGCCCTTCTGAAATCTGTTTCAGACCTTCCGTACTCTGAGAATCAGCTTGTTATCCTCCATCTCATCTTCCTTCAAGGCCTCCATTCATCTGCCATTTTCCATCATTGGTTAACCTCCTTCAGTCTCGTACTTCTCTTTATCTAATTTAGATCTGATGGTGTGGAGTTATAATCACACCCATGAAAACATCCTTGATTTATTCTTGTTCTCTCTTCTCTGTCATCCTCCTCTGCAAAACCCCACCCTACCTGAGCCCATGAATCCATTCCTTCCCTCTGTACATTCAAGCAGCTGAATGTAACCAGTGAAAATCTAACCGTATTGTCATCTTGGACTCACATTAGCTTATGACCACAACTTTCAAATGTGCACACAACTCTTTCAGACAATTCTACTAAGATACAATCCAAGTAAATTTGATTTCTCTCAGTGATGACTCTATCTTCTTTTTGAATTCACTTCCTTACTGCATCTTAGTTTTTGCACTTGCCTCATTTATTTATTTGGTACTTGGAATTGAATTCAGGATTGCTTAACTACTGAACTACATACCCAGCCCCTTTATTTTGAATTCAGAGACAGGGTTTCACTAAGTAGCTTAGGGCCTTGATAAGTTGCTGAGGCTGGCTTTGAACTTGTGGTCTTCCTGGCTCAGCCTCCAAATTGGATGAGAATGACAGCTCCTAGAAATGAAATGCATCAGTCTGTTTGAGTCTTTCCTCATATACTCAGATGGAAAAGAGAGTCTTGCTTCTATTTTGAAACAATCTTTGGTTCCATTCTCTTGACTCTCAAGCAGCTTGCTACTAAAATTATTTCTACTCCCTCTTTCACTATGAACTTCTCTCATTCCAGTGTTGATGGTCATTTGGATTGTTTCTAAATTCTTTTCTTCCTTCCTTCTCCAATCTGGAGCTGTGACACTATGGAATTCTACTATGTATACAGAATAGTGCATTCATGCAAATGTTTTTCAGGGTAGATAGCTAGGAATGAATTGTGGTGTGTAGCAGAATCTGTGAGTGCTCACCTGTGCTTATGTTATTTGGTTCTTCTGTGAACAGACTGTAGCTATTAGTTCAGATGCCTTTGGATAGTAAGTAAGGCCTTTGAGTTCTGGCTGATGGAATACAGAACAGAGTGTTATGAGCTGCTTCTAGGGCTTGCACCATGAAAATGTCCACACAGTGGTCTGGTCTTTCCTCTCTGTCCCCTTATGGCCGTGTGGATTAGTGCAGTTTACCTAGTCTCCATCCTCTCACTGATCTTGCCTGGTGTCCTGAGCAGAAAATTAACTTTTGTTATGTTAACTTTCTGAAAATTGAGCAACTTATTACAAATTAACTCACCCTGACAATACGCTGTACCTTAGAAAATAAAATGCTCAGTCTTACAAAGTAATGGCAAGCTGTTTTGCAAAAATGTTCTATAGTTTACACTTTGCCCAACAGTATGGAATTTTCTTTTGCCTCATATCCTTTTTAACAGGTTTAAGAATTTTACTTATGGGGCTCAGAGATTATGGCGCTTGCCTGGCCTGTGCCAGGCAAGGATACTGGTTTGAACCCCAACACCACATACACAATGAAGTGTTGGAGCAATGAAGTCCATGTGAAAAACTAAATAAAAATTGATTTTCTCTTTCTGTCTCTCATGGTTCCTCTATCTCTATAAAAAAAAAGGAATTTTACTTATGAGTGTTCTGTGGTGTCTCTTTGCATTTTATTTTTATTTCCCTATTTACTAGTAAGGTTCATTAATCTTCTGTATGCTTACAGGTTTGAGTTTCCTATTCTGTGAAATACCTGTTTGAGTCATTTTCCTAATGAGTTGTGTATCTTATCTTTGAATGCATTTGGAAGAATTCTTTATATATTATGCAAATCAATTCTATGTTCATTGTATGTGATGTAAATGTCTTCTCCCTGAATGTAGCTTCTATTTTTAGTCTTTAAGATGTTTGTCGAATAGAAACTCTAGAGGTAAATGTCATCAAATATAACAACACTTTCTTGTATGTGTTGCAATTTTTGTATATCATTCATAGAATAATGTACTATTATGAAATCATAACAATATTTTCTTGTATTCTCTTTTATATGTTTGTATTTTACTTTTTACATTTACGTTTATAATCTACCTGAGATTTATTTTTGTGTACACTGTAAAGTTGGGATACAATTTTATCTTTTTTCTTATGGATAGCCAATTTTTGCAGTGTGGGGGATCTTCATTGAAATAGGCTTGTTACTTGTATTGTTTTTGTCTGGTTTTCTACTTGGTATCAAGGATGGATTAGTCGCATAAAATTAATTACTGCATATCTCCTCCTTTTCTTTAGAATGAGAATCCTCACCACTTGTTTTTGTAAATAGTTTTCTTGGAACGCTGCAATGCTGATTTCTATTTTCACTAAAATGGCAGAGTTGATACTTGTGATAGAAAAGTGTGGCCTGAAAAACCCAAATGTTTATTTTCTGGCTTTTTTTTAAAGGAAAGATCTAGCAAATGTTCAGTTTTCGCGAATGTTCGTTATATGCTTAGAGAAATGTGTATTCTCCCATGTTTTGAGAACAACACTTCATTAAATCAATCTTATTAGCTATGCTGTTCAAATGTATCATTCATTTTTTTTTTGACCTGTCATTTACCACAGGACATGTATTAAAGTATTTCACATTGGTAGTGGATTCTCCTTGATCTTATGTCAAATTTCAACTTGGTGTATTTTGAGACTAACTCATATTTAAAATTACAATCTGACTTTCAATTTTTCTTTTTAAGTAATCCTCTTTTTTCCTATAAAAATTTCCCATGAGGCTTACTTTGCCTCATATTTTGTTAGCAGGTAGCTATATAGGTTTTTATCCATCTTTGCTTGCTGTATTTTTTTTTTTAATGAGAGAGGTACAGTGAGGAAAGGGAGAGAGAGAGAGAGAATCTGTTTTATTAGTTTTTCGTAGTACTTTCATTCCTCAGACACATCATCGTGTACATGGTGCTGAGGGTTGAACCCAGGTCCCTGTGCATGCCAGGAGAGCACCAAACCCACTGAGCCACCCACCACTCCAGCTCTTACTGTACCTTTTTCTATCATTTTATTCTGAATCTTTCTGTGTCCTTACGTTTAAGGTATTTCTTTGCTTTGGGGAATCTTGTCCAGTGGAGGAGTTGCTGGTACCTAGGTAACCATATCCAGGCTTAGAGTCTCTTGAGAGTTACACAGCTTCCTGTTGGTATCCACAGGTGATTGATTGTAGGACTGCCACCATGGATAACCAAATCTGAAGAAGTTCAAGTCCCTTATATAAAATCAAAAAGTATTTGCATATTATAACTTTTGTACATCCTCTTGCACATTTAAATCATCTCCAGGTTACTTGTAAAACCTAATACAATGTAAATGTCCTTTAAATAGCTGTTATACTGTATTGCTTAGGGAACAATGGCTAAAGAATAAAAGTCTGTACATATTCAGTTCCAAATTATTCCAGCCATGATTAATTGAATACATGGATGTGGAATCTGTAGTTACAGAGGGCCAACTATATTTAGGACTTTATTCTAGGGAAAAGACACGTGTCTAGTTGCTTGTTATCTTTGTGAAGGTTTGAAGTAATGTACTACCTTTCTCTTCAGTCGTAATATTCCCACCAAGAACTTTCCTCAGGGTTCAATTTGTTTAGAATGTGGTCCTCAAGGCCTGGCCTGTACCTGAAGCTCCCACTCACTTAATGTGTGCAGGGGAGGGTCTGACTGATCCAGCTCCTTCAACAGCATGCCTTTAATTAATGGCCCAGTGAATGCTGCAGGCTTCTCTTTAATGATTTTTTCCTATGTATAATTTGAGCTGTGGTTTTTGAGCAGATGTTTCCTTTTCTATCTAATCCTTTTTACTATGTTTCAGCAATTCTTCAAAACATCTGATTTGCTGTTTACTGCCTTGTGTTGGTTAATTTTATGTACTAACTTGGAGAGTGTTTTTGGATGAGATTACTGATTGAGTAAGTACATTACTCTTTACAACATAGGTGGGCTTCTGCTAATCAGTTGAATGTCTGAATGGAACAGAAAGATTGGCTTCCTTGGGCAAGAAAAAGCTCTCTAGAAGATTGCCTTTCAACAGGACTTGTGGTGGCTCTTTGGCTTCAAATTTTAGGATTATTTAAAAACAACTGGCCACAGAAGAAGGTTCCAGGGTCAACACTGTAATTTGCTGTTTAGAAAATCTAGTCAAATTTTTAAATTCTCTAAGCTCTACCTATAGAATAGCCTTAGTACCTCAATGCTGTCTTTTTATGGGTAACAGGAATTTTGAATTTAAATAATTCAGAATTTGAGTTCTACATGTGTCACTTTTGGGAAAGTTGCTCCATCACTTTGAACTGGCCAACTCTGCAGATTTTGGACTCCAACTTCCATGATCATGTGATCCAGTTCTATATAATGAATGCTCTTTTTCTCTGTATGTCTGTCTGTAAAACAGTAGTCCCCCTTATCTGTGGGGGATGCAGTGTAAGACCTCCAGTGGAAGCCCGAAACCTCTGATGGTACTGAATGCTATAGACACTCTTCTTTTTCCTACACGTATGTACCCATGATCAAGTTTAATGTACAAGTTAGGCACAGGAAGAGATTCACAACAGAAACCAATGATAAAATAGAGCAATGATAAAGACATACTGTAAATTTGATTCTCCCCAAATATCTTATTGTACTCTGTATTTTTCTGACCACAGTTTGCCATAGGTACCTAACCAATAGGAAGTGGAACCTCAGATAAAAGGGTACTACTGTACTCCCCTGACTCTGCTGGTTCTGTTCCTGTGAACAACCTTTGGTAATACACTCATATCTTTTTAAAATTTATTTCTGCTGTTATTAATTTACCTTCTTTAAAGTCTCTTTTTTGTCACTATAAGAAGCAAGGTAGGTAAGTACTTTCAGTTCAACATAGATCCAATTCCTCATATCTTTTTTTGTTGCTGTTATTACCAATATCAATTATATTGTATTATATCTGTATCTCAGTCTATAGTGATTATATTAATACTAATGGTATATTTCTCATTTAATGAATTTTGCTTCTAATTTCATATCAAACTCCCAGGTGATCACTCCAAATTCTTGTAGGTGAGATCTCAGAAATGTGCTCACTTGGCTTCAAATTTAAGATTATTTAAAAACAACTGGCCACAGAAGAAGGTTCCAGGGTCAACATTGTAATTTGCTGTTTAGAAATTCTGGTCAAATTTTTAAATTCTCTAAGCTCTACCTATAGAATAGCCTTAGTACCTCAATGCTGTCTTTTCTATGGGTAACAGGAATTTTGAATTTAAATAATTCAGAATTTGAGTTCTACATGTGTCACTTTTGGGAAAGTTGCTCCATCATTTTGAACTGCAATTTTCTCATTTTTAAAATGGTATGGCTAAAACTATTTCACAGGGTTGACAAAAGAATCAAAGAAAATAGTTTTTTAAGCACATAGAAGTGCTCAGGATTTGTGTTAACATAAGCTGTATCTATTGTTGTTATTACTAATGCCACTATTATTTAATTTATTAATTTCTTTAAAAATTTATTCAAGAGTTGTGTTGCTGTACAATCATAAATGCATGTGTAGTAATAATATTATATTTCCCTAATGTATTCATTTCTTAATTCAATAAATGATTATTGAAAGCCTACTATGTATTGGCATCATCTGTGCCTCCTGCCTGGTGTGTAGTAGGCATTTCAGAAACATCAATGACCGAAACAAAAAAAAATATGCTCTTGTGAAATTGAAGATATTTTTGAAAGCTACAGTGTTTATAAACAAGCCTAAAACATTCAGTCTGCATGGTGGCTGGTTGGTTCTTCAGGTGTTGCATGGTTTGTCTTGATATTTGTGGGCTGTGTCCAACCTAGGATGGCTGTAGCAGGGATAATAAGCACAGGACAGCTCAGATCCTCTCTGTACATCTGAGCCTCTGCTAGGTTAGCCCAGGAGTGGTATCATGACAATGGTAGAGGAATAAGAACAAGAGTGGCAACATTCAAGTCCTTTTTCAAGGCTTTGCAGCAAGTCTGGCAACATCTTCTTGGCCACCATCAAGACACTTGGCCACCCCAGAGTCAGAGTGGGAAGGCAATACACATTTTGTAATCACAAAGGACACAGATGTGGGGATGGGTTGAAGAATTAGAACCATCAACGCAATCATTCTACCCTATCTGCAATTTGGTGTTATGACATTTGCAAATGTGGATGCATACGTAGGAGGTTACATCCCAGGACTATACTATAAAGTCATAATGAAGTAGTATGTGATATTCATTTCTACATGCATGGCTACGTGGCTATTCTGCTTTAATTCCAGCTTTGGAAACAAAATTTACAAGATATGTACTAACCCAATATTATTTAATCTACTGTAGTATGGCTAGGGGCTAAAAACTATTGGCTTTAAAATAATTGTTTGGCCTTGAGTGGTGGCTCAGTGGTTTTGCACTTGCCTGGCATTTGTGAGGACCCAGATTTGAACCCCAGCACAACATACACATCTAAGTGTTGGAGCAATGAAAACCAGATGAAAAACTAAATAAAATTGATTCTCTCTTTCTCTCATTTACTCTCCTTCTTTCCCTCTCTTTAAAAAAATAAAATTGCTTGATTCAAAAGACCTTGAAAACTTAATGAAGGAGTTTGCAGGCCATGTAGCACAGGGGTTGCAAGAATATACTGTGAAGACCTAAGGCCTAAATTTGCTCAGGCAGCATTAGGTTGGGCAGGAAAGTGGGAGTGAGGTGTGTGCTATTTCCAGAGGTCAGGGCCAAATGATGGGTCAGGAAGTTCAAGACAGGCAGGAGAAGTTAATAGGTGGCCAGAATGCCAGGAGTCTGTGACATCACCTTGGTGCTGAAGCAACTCTTTGGCCCAGATGGCAGCGTAGGATGTTTAGAACCTAAACATGGGGTCAAGAAAACACTTGCCTGGAGAGAGGGACCATGTGAAGGCTGCTGAGGGTAGACAGACAACTTTTTTTAGGAAGACCACTTTGTCTTTCACACAAATCACTCTTATGCTGTCCCATAATGACTTCATGTGCAAAAATGGCTCCTTGTGTACCCACAAATGATCCATTTTCCTTAGAGTTTTGTTGATGAACCTCCTTACCATTGCTTTCCAGAATGGAAGTTTTAATGGTGCACCTCTTCACAGGTGTACTCCCAGTGACTTCATTTGACCTTTTGATGAGTAGCTAGGAACAATTATGATTCATGTCTCTGCTCCCTTTCTCTCAATATCCAACATATTGGAATAAGAACCTACTCTCTGAGTTGCCCCTTCCTTCCTTCCTTCCTTCTTTCCCTCTTCTTTCATCCTTCATTTTTTTTAAAGAGAGGGGGAGAGAAAGAGAAAATCAATATGTTTATGTTTTCATCTGGTCTTTGTTTCTCTGGCACTTAGTTGTGTATGTGGTGCTAGAGTTCAAACCTGAGTCCTTGCACTTGCCCGGAAGTGCTCTAACCGCTGAGCCACCACTTTCTTTCTTCTTCTTTTTTAATCAGGTCTTTTTTAAAAAATTCATTCGACATAGTCTTATATATTGGAGGGAATCATTGTTACATAGTCATGCATGGATGGATATTGACAAAGTAAGTTAAGGCTGATCCTAATCCAGGATCTCCCCACTTTGACCGTTTCCTGCTCCCATGTCTCTTTTGCTTTACCCCATGTTATAGATAGAAAAAACACATACATGTGCATTAATTTTCGAATTTTCTGATCCTCTCTGCCTGCCTGTGTATAGTTGGGCTTTTCATGGGAGTTGAGGGTTCCCAGCTGCATTGATAACCCCGCTAAAGCTACATTAATAACCCCCGTACTCCCTCCCCTCCAAACCCTACTCCTTTCTCTCCCTAGCTTCATAGTTATGGTTCCCCCTGCTTATGTGAAAATTCACCTATGTTGAGTTTATTTTGAGCTTAGCTAACTTTCAATGTGTCATAAATTTTACTCTAGCTTCCACATATGAGAGAAAACATTCAACCCTTAAGTCTCTGAGTTTGGGATATTGCACTCAGCATACGTTTTCCCATCTCCATCCATTTGGCTTCAAATGCCATGATATCATTATCTCTAATAGCAGAGTAGAATTCCATTGTGTATATATGTATGTGTGTGTGTGTGTTTTTGAATCCATTCATCCAGTGAGGGGCATCTGGGTTGGTTCCATAGTTTAGCTATTGTAAATTGAGCTGCTATAAACATTGATGTAGTTGTGTCTCCGGAGTATGCCGATTCTAGCTCTTTTTGGAAACTACCAAGGAGTGGGATAACTGGGTCATAAGGTGGTTCCAACTCTAGTTTTTTAAAATTAATAAATTTAGTTATTGTACAATCAAAAATGCTTCCACAAAACAATATGAAGTGTAAATAGTCTGAAAATTAGCTTTACCCCCTACAGTACCCCTAATTTCCCACTTTTACCCCTCCTTCCCACCCTCTACCCCTCCCCCTCCTTCCCAATACATCTCTACGAATGCCTTAGGTTGTGTGTCACTACACCTTTGCTGTGTTTAATACCTGAGAGTTGACCACCTTTCACACTGGCCAGGGTCTAGCTCCAGCCTCCACAGATGAGTGAAGACATTCAACCCTTGACTCTCTGGGTTTGGCTAACTTTGCTCAGCATGATTTCTTCCATAGCCATCCATTTACCTTCAAAGGCTGCAATATCATTGTTTCTAATTGCTGAGCAGAAGCCCATGGTATATATGTACCACAGTTTTTGGATCCATTCATCCAGTGAGGGGCATGTGGTCCAACCCTAGTTTTTTGAGGAGCCTCCACACTATTTTCCATAGTTGCTGTATAAGCTTGCAGTCTCACTAACAGTGTAATAGTCTTCCTTTCTTCCCACAACCCGTCCAGCATCTGTAATTGTTTGTATTTTTCATTTTTATCACTCTGACAGGAGTGAGGTGGAATCTCAGTGAAGTTCTGATTTGCATTTCTCTGATTGCTAGTGATGTAGAACATTTTCTCATATATTTATTAGCTTCCTTCAGGAGGAACAACAATTTTATGTACCTCATAGTCAATATTAAAGCATGTATGTTGCCCCCAAAATGTTTAATTTTTATATATAAACATTATATATATATATGTTTAATGTTTATATATAGACATATATATATATATATATATGTTGTTTGTGTATATATTATTCGTACTGCTTCCCACTCCAATAATGAAACAGTCTTCATCTTTATGAAGATGATTTCTTTGCTCAGTGTTTCACCAGATGATGGCCAAACCAAGCTCCTTGTGAGAGGAGTCATTGCATTATATCCATGCTAGAGTTAGGTTTGCTGTCACCCAGAAGAGGGGATGGTTTGCATCCTCCCTTAGAATTTTCAAAGCTAAGTTAATTATAATTAAGGCTAAATAGGGAGTTATAATAAAATGATGAGTCTTGAAAGACTGGGTTATTATTATTATTATTATTATAGCTTTATAGTAGCACATAGTAATTGGGTTCATCCTGACAAACTCATGAGACTGGGTTGTTGAAATAGAAATGTTAAATAACAGGAATAACTCCAGATTGGAAGGCAAAAGCATGGGTAAAAATGATAATGCGATTGCATAGTTACCTATTATGGGTGGAATTATGTCTCCTGCCCTGTCAAATTTACATGCTGAAGTTCTAACCCCCAATACCTCAGAAAGTGACCTAATTGGAAATAGAGTTATTGAAGATATAATTAATTAAGATGAAGCTAAATTGGAATGGGGTCCCTAATCCAATATGACTAGAGTTCTTATAAAAGGGAAAAATCTAGATACAGACACATAGGGAGGATGTCATGTTAAAGTTTGAGCTGTCCTGCCATAAGCCAAAGAAAGTCTGCAGCTACCAGAAGCTGAAAGATATAAGGAAGGATCCTTCTCCTACAGGTTCATGGGGAGCATGGCCCTGCTGACTCCTTGGCCTGGAACTTCTTACCTCAAAAGCTATAAGACAACACTGCTATTGTTTAAGTCATTTGATCTGTAATACCTTGTCATGGCAGTACTAGAAAACTTACTACAGTACCACAGGTTGCCAATATTTAGCTAAAGCATGCTAAAGCATTGACCAAACAGGGGAATGTTTGCCATTTGATGGACAGATTGTGGATGGTGGAGCCATGACTTGATCTTGGATACTCATTTCAATGAAAGTAGCTGTCCTCTGCTCTTCAGGTCTTTCTCAATAATGCAATGGTATATCATATATGGTGGGTGCTGTTAGTCCCCCATGTAGACTGGGACACTTATTCTGTAGATACTGATTTTCCATGGGAATTTCCCTCAGCTAAATAAGAGATCCTTTACCAGGGAAGCTGCTCCTTTTGCCTCCCCTTTTAGTATGAAGCTGTAAATTGCTTTAACTCTGTAATGTCTTTTGTGCTCCAGAGCCCCTATCAGATCAGGCTGCAGCTAGAATCCAGCTGAGCTCACATCTCTGTTCAGTTCCTTCCTCTGTCTACTCCCACTTCCCTCTCTTTCTCTCCTTCTGGGTGTTCATCCTCCATAAATCCCTGTTTCAGGCTGTGCTACTGGGGTACTCTACTTTACACCTTAGAGTTATTAGTCTTTTTTCCTAAGCAAATTAGAAAGGTGTTAACCCCACTGAACAGAGAAGGAGAAGAGGGGAAAGGAAAAAGTGGCTCAGGGTAGGGCCATGGTTAAATGAATGCAGGCACTCAGGTGTGGAAACCTGAATCTTTGAGGTGGTGGAGTTCACCTGGGCAGTGTCTTCTTTCTTTTGCTGTGCTGTCCTTATAGAATCATCAGACTCATACTTGTCTCTGTGGTCATTATGGGTGTATGGACTTTGTTCCCATAACCATCTTCTCATTGATTCCATCCTGAACTTTCCAAATGAGGGCCAGGTGGGTGAGAAGACTTGCGAAAGATGCCCTTTCCCAATCAGATGAGTGTTGGGAGCTTGTCTGGTCAGGGTTTGCTCCTCCAGACCTGGCCTTGTCTGCCCTGTGTTTTTGGCATTGGCACTTGCCAGCAAGACCCACTCAGCTTCACAAAGGAGCCTTGGTGACCACCTTACCTCAGGTGAACCCTCAGCAGAGAAAGAGCGGAGGAGGCAAAGCTGGGTGACTCAGACACACTGGGTGCTTAGGTTCAAAGAGAAATAGAACATATGGGATTTAACAAAGGTGACAAGATGTCCTAAAGACAAAAGGTAAAAGAACAATAAGATCTGAGAAAAAAAACTTGGGCCAGAACAATCTGAATTATGGGTTTCTTGGGCACATTGTCTTATCAGAAATTCCTTTCCACCATGTGTCTTGCATTAGAAGGGCATGATTGAAAAGTTCATTTGTATTTGATGCTTATGTAAATACCATGATAACCACAGCTAAAAATTCGGGTGCAAAAATATTCACATTGTGCTCCTAGTCACTCAGTTCTTGAGAGGGCAGCTCTCTTGTAGCCTTCCAGAGATCAGATGGTTTATGCAATGCATGTGTGGATGTGTCTGTGTGTTACCACCTAAATGAGAGGGTCATATGTTCCTTTCCTGAATTGTGCTTTTTAATTTGTTGTTACACCATGGGATTCATTCCATGTTAGCAACTGAAACCTTTTTGTTATTTTTAAGAGTTGAATATTCTTCCACTGTATAAATGTGCCTAATACATTTAGTAAGCCCCTATTAATGGACCTTTAGGTAGTCTCCAAAATTTTGGCTGTAGTGAATATGGGTTCATTTCATATATGTGTGAGTATTTCTATGGGCTACAGATGTAGAGTTAGAATTCCTGGGTATGTATATATATCTATATCTATATCTATATCATCTATCTATCTATCAATTTACTTAACTTTGACATGTCATGCTGGACTTCCCTTCATGAAGGTGGTACAAATTACAGCTTCACTAGTACTATAGGCAGGTGCTTGCTTATCTACACCAGGTGCAGATGACCATCATTGCCATTTTTATAAATGAAATTTTGTTGGAACACAGCCAATATTATATGATTCTTTATAGAAAAAGCTTTCTCTTTTTCACATGAGCCAAATTATGCAAACAACCTCAGTGTCTATTGATGGATGATTGAATAAAGTAAATGTATGAAATCTATGTATATGGAAATATGATTTCAGAGTTGGAGGGGTAGCTCAGTGGTTACAGCACTTGCCTGGCAAGCACGAGGACGTGAGTTCAAACCCAGCACCATGTACATAATGAAGTGTCAGAGCAAAGAAAGTCACATGAAAAACTAAATAAAATTGATTCTGTCTTTCTCTCTCTCTCTCTCTCTCTCATTGTCCTTCTCTCTTAAAAAAAATTTGATTCTTTCTTTCTCTCCCTCTGTCCATATCTCTAAAAAAAGGAAAAAAAGAAATATGATTTCAACTCCACCAAAGAATGGAATCTTGCCATCTACCACAACGTGGATGGATTTGGAGGACCTTATGGTAAGTGAAGTAAGTCAGATATAGAAAATGAACAAATAAACAATAAACCCCACATAACCTTACTTGTGTAATCTTTAAAAAGGGGGCAGGAGGATATAGAACAATCTCATTAGTGGTTATCAGAGTTGAGGTGGGGTGAAGGGGAATGAAATGGTGAGATGTAGGTCAGAGGACCCAATGTAGCAGGTATGTAGGACCAAGAAATCTAAACATAAAATGTATAACTTGAGAGCTATCAATTATTAAATTATATAGTAATAGGGATTTTTCAGAAATAAGCAGATTTTGGCTGTTCTTTTCACATAAAAATAACTGACATGTAAAATATGCTAATTTGTTTCATCATAGTTGCTATCTGAATGTATTATATATTGTGATATATTATAAACCCCAAATATATGCAATAAAGCTTATTAAAAGAAGAAACAAGGTTGCTCATTCCTGATCTATGTCCTTTCAACACAGAATAACATCAAACCAAACTCTTCTCAAACTCTTCTCTTCCCCCCTCTTCCTCCCCCTTCTTCTTCTCAAACTCAGGGCCTTGATAGACAAGTGCTTTACCAGTGAGTTACACCCATAGCCCAATATCAAACATTTTAGTTCTTGCTACTTTGGTGTAAACAAAAGATATTTCATTTTAGATTTATATTTCACTTTTTATGAGTCAGGTTGAGAATTCTTTTATAATTTTTTTTATAAAACTTGTGTTCACATTTTTTACTTGTTTTTCTCTTAAGGAAATAAGTTCTTTTTTGGTGACATGAGTAGTAGATATTTTTCTTATTTGTTGTTTTTCTTTAGACTTTGATGGTAGTATTGGTTTTTTGGCATTCAGAAACATTTAGTTTTTATATAATTGAATATATTAATAATTTCTTTTGTGATTTAAGATTTTATGTCACATTTATAAAATTCTTGTCCACTGTTTTTTTCTTTACCTTTTAATATTTACACACTTTATGCATTTGGAATTTTGTAGTAAGGCATGATTTAAGCAATGAATTTGTGTTGCTTTTTTTTCCAGCTGACTGCTTAGTTGCCTGAAATTCCCATTGATCAGAAACACAATCTATATTATGAGCTAAATTCTACTTTTAAAACTCTATTTATGAATGTTTATTTTGTTCACCAGAATCATTATTCTACCTTTACAATATATTTTAACTTCAGAGTATGTCTCATTTCCCGTTGTTGCTTTTCTTTTTAAAGTGAATTTTCCTGGCTCTCTTGCCTTTTTCTATTTTTCTAGATGATTATTAGAATTAACTTGTTGTTTAAAATGAAGTTTTGGTACTTCCTCTTCTTTCTCAAACCACTTCCCTGTCATGAGAGCAAACTTAAATCTAAGCAAGCCTACTGGAGGATGAGAGCAAGTGGAGCAGGGCTCAGTTGCTGAGCTGAGACCATCCCAGACCAGTTGACTTTGCAGTTGGCTGCAGATGCAGAGGAAGTCTTTCAGGTAACAGCCGCATCTGATCCAGATGGGCAGGATTACCCAGGCAACCTATTGATGAATAGGGGAAAATGAATGCTTATTGTTGTATGCTATTGGAGTTCCACATTACCTGTTACGCAGCATTATCATGGCAATAGATAACTGATGAATGAATAGACAAGATCACCCAGAGAGGCGGTACATACACAGACAAAGAGATGGCCTATGCCAGAATCTTAGGTCACACTAATATTTCATGGCCAAACAGAAGAACTCAGAATGTTGCATTATATTCAATTATACTCTTATTTTAAAATAATAATACCTATACTACAATGTATTCTTCAGAACAAGTGATGTTTAATACATTTGGGCAATGACCTGCATAAATAATTTGAGAGTTACAGATAAAATCATTTCATTCAATTACTCAAAAAATTTTAGTAAGTGATTTTTCATGTCTGGCATGGTCAAATTTTCCAAAATAAAAATGATGTAGAGGTCACTGAAGAGCTCATAGTGCATGGGGCAGTCACTCCTACAGACCACCACAAGGTGTGAAAAGGGTAACAGTAAGGGGTTAACAAAGTCCCTAATCTTTTATTTGGAGTTTTCTGGAAAGACTTGATTCCAGTCTCAAAGAATTACATTCAAATCAAGCAAAACCAAGCAGAGAAAGTATACACTGAATTATGACAAAAGGTCAAAAAACTTCCTTTTGATACTGATTGTGCCCAAGAGTGATCACAGTCCGTTGTTGACCAAATCCATTTCCATTACATTTCTCTCCCTCATTTGCAGTTTAGTGTAGTCTTGTGACTGAGTTCTTAACCAATGGAATGAGAAAGTCCATCAAAACCTTCTTCCTGAAATCCTCTTGGGTTCTTTTGCATTCCCCTGGCTTGATGTAGAGGAGCCCGCTGACTTTGGAAGCCAGTGCTAAAGATGGCAGGACAGCACTACGAGAAGCCTGAATCACTGGTCAGAATTTAACATGTCTTAGAATCATGCTTTCTGCCAATCAGGGACACAAATTTTGCATTTAATGTGGGCAAAAATAAACTTCTGTTATGTTTGAACCATTATATCTGTCGATATTTTTTTGTTACAGCAACTAGTGCTACCCTTACAACAAAAAGTATAAGAAATTTATACTAAGATCTGCTATGGTGGCTGGGATTGCCAGAACAAGCTTATGTAGTAGTAATTATTTTCAAGAGCATATTTTTGACCCTTGCTTAATTCAAACCAAGTAATTATAACCCATGACACTTAAATAAACTACAATATGAAAATAGTGGATGCAGAGACCATTTAGAAATATAGGGGTGGCTGTGATCAACTGATATTGAAGGAGGGAAGGCACTGCTGTGGTAAGAAGGATGAATGGGCATTCACAGTGGCAAGAATAATCTTACTTTTATTATTTTTGAATAAAAAATGACCAGTCCAATGACCAAGGATCTTTGATTATTGTCTGTGGAATAGCCCAGGTTATTGGTGAAGTGATACAGCAAGCATTTGCATATGCCATTCAGTCCTGGCTCTGCTCTACTGCATTTATTCCTCACAAAAATCACATTTTACAGATGAGTAAAGGAAGTAAAGATAGGTTGATATGTTGCCCAGTGTCACAGAGCTAGTAGATAGTAGAGTTGGGATGTGATTCAAAGAGTCTGGAACCAAATCCAGACTCTAGAATCATTCTGGGTGTAATTCAGATTCTATGTCCTTGAAAACCTTCTTTGTTTTCAATTTCATTCCTTTTTTTCTTCTTCTGAGTGTACTTGCATGTAAGTGCTTGCTAATTTATCTGTTGCATATGTGGATGCACTAATGGGCTTCAACCTAGTGTAGTGTCTCTAGTGGTGGGAATTTTAGGAAGCATGGTTTCCAGTGGATTGGCTGTTTTAGGGAAAAATTGTCCTTTCAGTGTCTCCAAGTCTTAACTTGTCCCTGGGCCAAATGTCTATGATGTTGTTAGGAATAGTGTGAAGGATAAAGATACCCAAATCCGCTAGTTGGTCTGTCATACTTATTATCAGGTCTGACTTATTTGGAAAGCTAGTCAGAGAGAGGAAGAGGAAGAGGGAGAGAGAGAGAGAGAGAGAGAGGGAGTGAGAGAGGGACTTTGAACATAAAAGAAATCTTTAGAAAACTGGAAATTCTTTTACTTCTTATTGCATATCTCCCTCTTACTGGCTATGTCTCCAAATATGTGGCGTTGTGCCTTTGTCTCATATTTTTTCCTCTTCATGACATTTTTGAGCCACTCAAAAGCAGGTGCCATTTGGTAGAAGTAGTAAGGGATGGGCATTAATCAGAAATACTAAGTTGTTATTGCTTACTCATTTACTAATTTTTAGTGATTACTATCTTGGTGGAAGGGCGTGGGTCACATACTGTGGGGGACAGAGAGATGTAAGGTGGTGAGAATGCTCATATTTGTTGGTGCTCTTTAATTTACAGATTGCAACTGTACCTTCTCCTCCTTGAGATTCTGCACTAATTGAGAAATACATGCAGAATTCACCTCAGGATAAAATATATCTGATTGCTGGTAGTCTGGACTGGGGAATACGGTGGCATGCAATGACAACCTAGCTTTCTAATTATCCTCATCTTACCCAGTAGACATAGCCCCTCGCACACTTACGGGTGCAGAAGCCCTGTCCACGGAGATTACTTTCCAGTTGGGAGTATATAGAATGCAAGCAGGGTGGTCCCAGAAAGGAGAATTCAGAAGGGATCAAAGACCTTTCAAGCTCACTGGTGAGATGGGTCACTGTTCCCTTTGGGAGAAGAGTAAGCAGTGATAGAGGAAAGAGACTATCTTGCCCATACTTCTACAAATTTGAGTTTTTTTTTTTTTCGTCAGTCAAGGAAAAAATGCAGAGATAGGCCAAAATGCTTTTTTTTTTCCCTAAAAATTTGTTTATCAATAGAATGTAGTGATTATGTTAAAAAAGGGGTAAGTTGATAAGGTCTGCCTTTATGTAATGCTACATGGTATTCTTGGTATGTTCACAGTAATAACTAAAAGAATATAAAATATTATGTAGATTTTATTTTGCTCTTTATCATACTAGATTTTTCAATGTCAAAGATTAGCTAATTCTTGGCAGATTTTTTTGTGGCTTTCTTACCTTCTTAAAAAATTTTAACCAATATGCAAAAACATCAAAGTTGCACATATTAATGGAGTTCCATGTAATGTTTGATACAAGCATATTTTATACAATGTTTCAATCAGGTTAATCATATTTATGTCCTCAAACATTTATCAATTATTTGTGATGAAAACTTCCAAAATTCTTTCTTCTAGTTTTTTGAAATGTATAGTACATAATTGTTATTGATAGTCACCATACTGGGAAATGAGACTCCAGAGCTCCTCGCTCCTATCTATGAGAACCTATTGATGGAAACTTTCCCCATCTTTCCCCCTATGTATTTCCAAGAGAGTTCTGTAGATTTACCCCTTAGATGGAAGTAAAGTGCTGTGTATGTTCCCATATGAGAAAAATTCTAAAAAACAGAATCCACAGTCAAATAAGGAGGAGAAAATTAGAAAAGGAGGCCTTATGTAGTTTCAGTCTTTAACATATAACTGTGAATTATGACTTTCTAAAGAGTGGATGTAATAGGAAGTATTAAACTTTTTCATGGAACTTTTCTAGAGAATTGAACAGGGATACTAAACTAGAGAATTGAGCTAATGTGGTGTTGTGGAACGCACTTTGGGAAATGTGGTAGTAAAAACAGCTTTGCACTGAGCAGGCTCTGGACAAGAAGGGCAACTTCTCTGAACTGAGCAGTCAGCAGAGTCTTCGTGTTGGGTGTGGAACTTTATTGAACATTGACAGATCAGAGAATCTAGTGGCAAAGAGAAAAGTAGACATTCCAGATGAGGAAACCATACTGACCTGGAGCCACTGGAGGAAAAGTGAAAGAATTAAATCTTCCAGAAGCAAAAAGGATGAATGTCACTATGCATAAGATTGGATTAAAAAAATTTCTGGTTTTGGTTATTATAGAAGTAGTTTCTGGAAATACATAAAATGTAATCTTACTACCCAAAAGAAGTAATTTGAGGAGTATTTTTGGCAATTTATGGTTTTGATATTTTGGCATTTTATTTATTTTTATTTTTATTTTTATTTTTATTTATTTTTATTAGATGAATATGGAGTTACAATTGAGGGGGAATCATTGTCAAACAATTAAGAGCAAATGTATATTTACATAGTTATCCAAGGCTGATGCCATGTCATGGATGCCCTTCTTGGGTTCCCCGTGATTCTATGTTTCCTCCAGAAGAACCCTTGTGTTAAATGGATATCCCGTGGAGGTCAGAGATCTCCTTCTGAGATGATTCCCCCATATTCCCTCCCTCCAGTCTCCTAGATATCCTTCCTATTCCCTCCCCCTACACCTGCAGGTATCCTAGGCAATGATCCCTCTGTTTGTGTAAAAAGTCATACAATTTGAGGTTATTATTAGCTTAGCCATCTAACATACTGTTTCCAGATGTATTCTAGCTTCCACAAATGAAAGAAAACATTCAGCCCTTGAGTCTCTGAGATTGGGATACTTCACTTAGCATAATTTTTCCATCTCCATCCATTTGGTTTCAAAAGCCATAATATCGTCTTCTCTAATGGCCGAGGAGTATTCCATTGTATATATGTACCACAGTTTTTGAATCCACTCGTCAAGTGAGGGGCTTCTGGGTTGATTCCATAGTTCCATAGTAAATTGAGCTGCTATAAACATTGATGAAGCCACATCTCTATAATATGCTGATTCTAACCCGTTTGGGAAAATACCCAGAAGTGGTATAGCTGGGTCATAAGGTGGTTCCAGCCCTAATTTTTTGAGGAGTCTCCACACTGCTTTCCAGAGTGGCTGAACCAGTTTGCAGTCCCACCAGCAGTGTGACAGTGTTCCTCTTTTCACAAGCCCCTCCAACATCTGTTGTTGTTTATATTCTTCATTTTTGCCACTCTGACCAGAGTGAGGTGGAATCTCATTGAAGTTTTGATTTGCATTTCTCTTATTGCTAATGATGTAGAGCATTTTTTCATATATTTATGGGCTTTCTGAACTTCCTGTGGTGAGAAGTTTCTTTTTAGATCTGTAACACATTTTTTTATTGGATTATTTGTGAGTTTGGTGTTTAGCTTTTTTAGTTCTTTGTATGTTTTGGATATTAGCCCTCTGTCTGAGGTGTAGCAGGCAAAGATTTTCTCTGTAGGTTCTCTCTTGATGCTCTTGACTAAATCTTTAGCTGTGTAAAAGCTTTTTAGTTTAATTGCATCCCATTCATTTATTCTTGACATTACTGTTTATGCCATGGGAGTTTTGTTAAGGAAGGCACCACTGACTCCTATTTCCTGTAGTGTTGACTCTACTTCCTTTTCTAGTAAATTTAAAGTTGCTGGCTTAATATCCAGATCTTTGACCCATTTTGATATAATTTTTTATTAGTGCATTGTAGTTTTATGTAACGATGGGATTAATTGTCACATGTTCCTAGATGAACACAAATCAGCAATACAATTTATTGAGTGGAGGAGAAAGAATCAATTTTATTTAGTTTTTCTTGTGGCCCTCATTGCTTGGACACTTTGTTGTGTAACTGGTGCTGGGGTTTGAACCTGCATACTCGTGCATGCCAGGCAAATGCTGTAATCCCCTGAGCCATCTCACCAGCCCCATATTTTGGCATTTTAAACAGAAATAGGGGTAGGTAGAGTAAAATGCATGCAAAGATAGACAAAGATGAGCAAGGTTTTTGGCTGGTACCCAGGTGGCCATGCCAGCCTCTTACCTTGGAAGAATGGTGTGTTTATTAAACAAATGTGCCTTAAATAGTGGCAGCCTCTTGGATTTTTACATAATAAAGTTAAGATTTCATTTACTATGTCTCACTAGGCTGCCTTTGTTACTACTCTTGGATTTTGTCATGTGGTTTGAATCTCCTCTGCACCTCACCTGAGTATATACAGCTTTAGATGCTAAGAGAGGGCTGCCCAGTTCTGTTGGCATCCCAGCAAATGTTTCCCGAAAGAACTAGAAACTCCTTGCTGAAGCCACAGCTTGCTGACTAGTGTCTGTGGAATGGAGCTGTCTCATCTGCTTTGGGATTTTAATTGCCTTGGGGTGATGGGTGCATTCAAATTACCTGTCTCTTCCATGAGCTCATTCTGACAGTACAGAGCCTGCCATCTAAGAGGGCCAAGCACAGATAATTGCCATGGGAACCCAAAGGCAACATACCCACTCGTGTGGGACTGAGCTTAACTCTGAGCTGGTGCCGAACAGGGCTCATTCATTGTGGATACTCAAGTGGAGGCAAAGTCACCATTGCTCCACGGTTGACTTTACTGTTCTTTGGTAGTCAAGTAGGCCTATCCAATGATAACTTCAGAGTAAAGATCAGGATCTCCAGATGCTTCTCGTATCTACGGTTTAGTATGACATAATTTCCATGTAATCTAAATTTAGGCAATGGGTGGGAACAATTTTTTTCTCTTCAAGAGTTTGAAAATTCTTATTTGTGATTAGGAAAGTGATTATAAATAGATGCATGTGTGATTCTATGGGGGTATTAATTGCTAAGATATTTTTTTAAATTTCAGGTATGATGTATGTAGTATTTTGCCACCAGAACATTCATACTTGTATTCAGATGGTATTTATTGAATACATACTAGGTATCAAGATGTCTGCTGGATGTTTTATGTTTTCTTCTCACTTAATCTTTGCAGCTGTGATCAAATACTGTTGTTTCCATTTTATTTATGCATAAACAGAATAATGAGGGTCTAGGAACTTTCTGTCTTGTTCCTGTTTGTGCTGCCATAATAGAATCCCTGAGACTAGGAAAATTATAAAGAACAGAGATTTATTTCTTGCAGTTTTGGAGGCTGGGAAGGTCCGAGGTTGAGTGTTTGCTGTGTTATCCTATGGTACAAGGCAGAAGGGCAAGGAAGCATTCATTGCATGTGGGACAGAGCAAGAGATTGAACTGGCAGCTTTGAGCTCTTTCAGAATTGGACTAATTCGTTCATGAGGGCAGAGCCCTTGTTACCCAAACACCTCCCATGAGGTCCCACTGCTCAACACTGTTGCATTGACAATAAGTTTCCAACACATGAAATTTGGGGGAAACATTTAAGTCAAAGTGTTTACCTAATACCACACAATCTGCAGTAAAGTGAGGGCCTAAAAAAAAATCACACCTTTTTGGTCCTTTCTTATTCTTCCTCCTAGCCTGTGAATGAGGCATGCCAAAGGCTAGTTATAGCTCTTTCAAAGTTTTTAATCTTATTTAGATAAAATGTCAACTTTCTTTTAGTAGTTTGTTTTAGTTTGAGGCCTTGATAAAGTTAGAAGCATAAGTATTGAATGGATGTTTTAGGAGGATGCTCAGGGTTCAAGATTTCCTAAGAAGATCTTTCTGCATTCTTTTGGGGGAGATCTTTTTGATCACTTATATCATGACATCCTTGGAACTCTGAAAGTATCCCTAAGTGACAAGGCCTGTCTGCCTGTCACCTCACCTGTTCACTCAGGCATTTCCACTGGTTCCCACTGACAACTGAATTAGAACTCTGTTTCTGATCATTCCCCAGTGGTTGCCCTCCATTCTCAACGGATATAATTCCCATTTCTCCTGCAGACTCTCTTCTACATGATTTTTTCTCTGCATATTTGTATCCTCTTCATCCTGCTGGGCTCAAGTCAAGTCTTTGTTTGGTCTGGGAAGCCTTACCCAGTGATGCTCTTTTCTCAGATCTTGGTTTTAAAAACAATGGCCCTGGAGTTTGAGGAGAATTTGTCCCATAAGCCATGAAGGAGATGCAATGGGAAGGAGTCTTTCTCTTTTCTCCAGCTGACAGTAGAGCAGCCAAGCCTGTTTGGTGGTTAGGAGTTCTACTTGTAAAAAGCTTCACATTTTCCATTTTGATAGTATGCAAGCACCAGGGGGTGGTGTTGTCTATGGAGCTCATGAACATCAGGTTTTAAACTGGGGTGTTGGCACAATCAATAAACACCCTGCAGGTGACTAATTTATAAAAGTTAGGAAGTTAATTTATTAATTTAGCTTAGGAAATATAACGCCAAGAGGACTGGAATGCCTTAGTCAGCCTAGTTTGGGCACTTGCTTCCTGAAAGCAAGCTAGTTACCTGGAAAATCAAGCTCTCCTCTGGGTGTCGAGAGATCATGGAAACAGAACCGGATTTCATTTGGAACTGGCAGTGTTTCAGAGCCAAGGTAAATCTATACACTCTAACGTGGTAGTTCTCAGATCTTAGTGTGTCTCAGAGTCACATTGATTTGGGTCCCAACCCCAGAGTTAATTGTGTGTGTGTGTACAAGGGTTAAGAGTTAGCATTTCTAAGAAGTTTCCAGATAATGGTGGTGCTGCTCTGAAGTCACACTTTGAGAACCATTGCTCTATTTTTCTTTAAGGGAGAGGAACAGTAAGAGAGAGAGAGAGAGAGAGAAAGAGAGAAACAATTTTTATTTAGTTTTTCATGTGGCTTTCATTGCTCTGAGACTTCATTGTGTACGTGGTGCTGAGTTTGAACCCTCGGACTCACGCATAGGCAAGCGCCATAACCACAGAGCCACTGCTCCAGCCCATGAGCCATTGTTCTTAATCATTATAGAAAACCATAGTAATACATATGCACAAACTCTCTTTCCTCTTGGTATTCCCAATGGACACTGCCAACTTCGGACCAATTTTTTCATGTGATCTAAGAATTACTAACTTATAATTCCATTCCCTTTCTCCAAGTCTGTACACGAGAGTCAGTATAATGGATAGATCAGTTTCTCTGGACTACGTTAAAATTACAACTTCAGATCTGTGTCTCTGAAATTATTCCCAGTCCACCCATCTTTCTAGGAGTGTGAGTATTCTCAAACTCTTCAGTCACACACAGTACATCTTTCTTTTTCCTCCACCACTCCTTCCACATACGCACATTCTTCCCCTGAGGGTTAAATCTCAAGCTGTTTTCATAGTTTACTAATTTTTGTGGAAAGCATTATTTCCTTTGGAGGAAAGGATTCAGGGTTCCTTTCCTGTCCCTGATCTTTGATTCCATTTTTCCACCGTACCAAGTGCCCAGCAAACGTGAACAATGGGGTTCTTCTTCTGCCTATTTTTGTCATGAGGTAATAAAGTGAAAGACAGTTGGTTGTAATTTACCACCAATAGCGATTTCCTGCCTAAAAGTTTAACAAGAACATGAGTCACAGTGTCATGGACATATGAAAATAAGCTGTGACCCATGACCTGAGAGTAATTAGACCCAGGTTAATGAGGACCAAGCGGTTGGTGGACACAGCCTAAATGCAGTCATTGATGCTGTCTTCCCTTTTCTCCTATTATCTTTCGGGCTTCCTGAGGAGCTGACTTGACTCCCCAGGGAATCCAGGAAGCCCTTAACTATGGGATCCATTACGGGAAGGGTGGATTTGGAGGACTGGAGTAGATACAGCTGGTGACGGTTCTCGAAAATATTAGAGGATCTTATTTTCCAGTTTGAAGGTTTTGACAGTTTTTTTCTAGCCCACAATGAAATGCCTGTCATGTACCCATAAGGGTCTTGGGTGACATCATAAGGATGCCAGTTTCAGTGGATATGCTAAGGGAGGCAGTAAGGACCTCCAGAACCTTTACTTTTAAGTTGAGGTTATAACAAACAACATCAAGTTATTGGAAATGGCATAAAGCAACATAGTTGAAAATCTATTCTTATATTTTCCTGCTTTATTGCCTTATTTCTTTTCTCACAAACAAGCAGACAAAACCAAGTAGAAGGTATGGTATTCTTGTTGTTCTCAAACTTTTGCCCACTTTAGGCAGGGGACCCTGTTGTCCCTGTCATTTACCACACCTTTTTGCATGGGTCTAATAATCTTTCATTCATACTTAAGGAAGAAAGTTTGAGCACAATCTTTCTGGGCAGAGCGCTGGGGAGGAATGGAGAGTGTTTGAATTTAAGGGTTTAAACTTCAGTGTTCACCTGAATGTTTGGAGAGATATCTTTTTGTAGATTCAGGCCCTTTTATCTACCTTTAAAATCAGTCCTATCAGATAAGTAACAATGCTGCTTGTAACAAGATCTTTTCTGCCTTCTCTCTCTCTCATTAATTTCTTAGCCTGAATAGCAGAAGTAGAAAAGTCACTGCCTGGTTGTGTGTGTGTGTGTGTGTGGGGGGGGTGTATTATTTAAATCTCATCTGGGGTAAGCCCAGGTCACCTTTGAGAGTACTGCCTAAAAACCCATTTGAATGAATTTCTTCACCTGTTGGATTGCTCATAAAGTGAAGGTGAAAATGAGAATAACTTTAGCACTTAATAAAAAGTCACATGCATGCTCTGTCATTGTGTATACACACATATGTATATATTCATATATATTTAAGTGTATTTTGGAACTACTAGAGTAGGGAGAATTGGGTTAGATGTAAGAGGATATCTAACAGTATGATAATAGGAGATTTGGGCTGGTTCTAATTTAAATTTGAGAAAAGAGAACCAGGGGCAGGTTTCTGGGCATTTTCTGCATGCCCAGAATGCCATACGGTATCATATTTAAGCAACAAAAGCAGTAGCGCAGTATTGGTTCACTTATCACTACATTAGAGTTTCTTTGATTGTTTCTATGGCCATGGACTAAATCATTTTTTTTAGAGCCACCTTTTCACTACGCAATTGGAGAGATGAGGGCAGGTGATACAGTTTCTCTGGACACTCTTAACCAAGTATCTGATTTGCTGATATGCTATGAATACTTATGAGAAAGAAGCTGAATTACAGCTTTAACTCAGGAATGCACAGTATAATTCCAGGTTATATTATTTGGGTGCAGCCCTACCCCACAGTCTCCTTATACTGTGTTAGGATTCTAATTCAAAGGCCTGTTGATATGGAAAAAAAATTGAGAATCCCTTGTGATGTATGACTTCCTGTTGTCTGCACTGGGTGTTTTGATCTTATTGATTACTTTTATTGATTTCTCACTCTAGGTGTTCTGTATCTATTCAGTGAGGCTGAAAGAGGGAAAGAAATATGCACCAGGCCCATTATATACCCCTTATTTTCAAATGCAGCTTATATTCTGAATTTCTTCATCATAGATTAGTTTACTCCCACTTGAACGTAATAGAAATGGAATCATTTAGCATGTTTTATTTTGTTAAACTTATTATTTTTACTCAACATTTTTATCTTTGAGATTCATCTGTGGTATTGGGAACTTTGGTAGTTTTTTTTTTTCGTTGCTTAGCACGATTTCATTGTATAACACTATGCAACAAATTGTTCTCATGCTGATAAACTTTGGCTTTTTGTTGATTTGACTTTTATGAATAAAGCTCCTACGAACATTCCTGTTCATGTCTTTTTGATGGACATAGCATTTATTTTCTTTAGAGTAGAATTGCTGAATGATATGATAGGCATATCCTAAAAAGTTAAAGTCTTAAAAGTTATTGTCAGTTTTGACATGAACTTGTACTTTCCAGAACACTTCATCCATTTTTCAACATGTAATGTGCTAATGAGAAGAAGGTCCTATTAAACTGGTAAAAATGCCACTCTGTGGAAGAGTGAGAAAATAGGAGTGATAAAAGATATTTGCTGGGGTTGTTTAGAGTTAAATGCTAAGTGTTGAGTGACATAAGTCAATTATGAGGATTTTCTCTGGGATCTTTAGTGAAGTGACAATCCTCATTTAAGTTTCAAGGGGTAGAATTTTGGAGCACTGTATAGAGGTGAGAATGAGGATGTCTTATTTTGGGGGTCTACTGAAGTGGAGCTTGGAGCTTTGCCATCATGTTAATTGAGAAATGCTCTTTGGGATAGCACTACTAACAGTGAGGTGGTAGAATTAAGGAAAGGGGAAAGCCAGGGGAGCTTGCAATAAAATTAATTCAATTACAACATTAATTAGATATTGATTTATATAATCAATTCTTATCAATGTCTTAAAAAATTAATGATTAATTAATTTCAAGTTTTTTGCAGTAATAGAGATTGAACCCATGGCCTTGCAGCATGCTAGGCAAAGGCTCTATCACTGAGCTTCATTCTCAACTCTTCCAATTTTTATTTTGACACTAGGTCTTGCTCAGTTTCCCAATATGGCCTTAAATTTCTGATCCTCCTGCCTTCAATATCCTGAGTAGCTAGGATACTAGGTGTGTGCCACTGTGCCCAGCTGCAGTTTTAGATAGGGTGTCAGAGAAAACCTTATTGAGAAGGTGACAAGTCAGTAAATACATGACTGTTAAGGAAGGGGTTGTGCAGACAGGTAGGAGAACTTTTTAGGTAGAGGAAACAGCAAGTTTAAAGATCTGTATGGCAGTGCACTTGGAAAATCTGAGAAACAACTTGACAAGTGTGGCTGGAGCAGGGTCAACAAGGGGAAGAAAAGAGAAATCAGAGGAAGCAGGTACAAGGGGCAAAAGATGGTGGTGACTGGTCATGTGTAGGCTTGACCTACGATACACAAATGTAGTGAGATACTCCCTGACCAGGGATGATCCTGGAGGTGTGTGCATCTCACTTTGGGAGCACTTCCCTGGTTGACTCAGAAAATGTTTTTGTGTCCAGGCGTCCAAATTATTTTTAATTTTTTGTCTTTTCATTACAGTCCAGTGACTGACTGACTACTTTGAATTTTATCTCTTCCATTGTTAGCTCCTTCTCTTCCTCAGTGTTTCTCCACCATCTTATACTTTCTTGGTGACTGCATAACACTTTGGGCAATGTTGAAAAGAAAGTGACTGCACCTGTCCATGTTGACATGACTTGGTAGACCTGTATAAGGGGATAACAGGGTAAACCATTGAAACAATGTTCTAGAATGAGGTTGGGATTTTTTTCCAGGTTATCCTTCATTAGCCTAAGTAGACAGCAATGCATTTTATGTCCAGAATGAAAAGCAAGGATTCAAATTGCACTGCATCAAATCATTATTTTTTGTTGACCCTGGCATAAATGCAGACTTTGACCGCATAAGAATCTTCAAAAACTTGAGCACAAGAAATAAAATTAATTACATATTGGGATGATATATAGTATTAGGAGTGGTAGAAATCTTACCACAATGTCAAAGCAAATCTTTCATAATAATCTGGCTCTTCCATTAATTTGAACAGTGTAGAAAGATAGATCAGAATTGAGTTCTTAGCTGAGACTATGGTGTTTTAAAAAAACCTAGTTTATCTTTAGTTCCTTGCCCATTTCCAATTGACATCTAATTGGCAGTCACCTATGTCACTTTGAAAAGTTCTGTTCAAAATGAGCAAATAAAGAGGTTATTTAGTTAGCTTTTCCTCTAAGTAAAATCTTTTATTAGGACTTCTCAAATTTCTTGCTTTTTTTCATGTGGGTAAAGTGCTTTTGTCATTAATCTTGGTGTATTTTAGGAGTATTTAGGTTAAGATGCATTCTGATGATATATTCAATTCACTTACTAGAATAGTAGAATTCATCACTGGTTCTACTGTAGTCAATAATCGGAATTGCAGGTGCCATGATTTAGGATATTTTTGGTCTCATCATTTAAATGAAAGCAAAGAAATATTTAAAGGATAAAAACAATAATGGAAAAGGAACCTAGTTTTTTTCAATAGATGTTTGACAAGTACATAACAAATCCAGCAATTGACTTGCATTTTAGAATTTTCAGTGTACCTTCAGATGCATCATCTCATTTAATCCTTATAAAACTTTTAGGGGGATGGTATTATTAATCTTGTTTTGTCACTGATGTGACTGAGGTTCAGAGAAATTAAACAACTTGCTTCAAGATTTTTGAGCTGAGTAATAGACCTGAGTTGGGAATCATGACTTTCTGAGACCAAAGTTTATGCATTACCAAAAAATCCTGCCTTAAAATATCAACAGTTCTCTTTGCTTATAGGGTCTGTCCCTGTGTTGCACGGCACATGCTACCTTTCACTGTGAGACATAAAACTAAGTTCAATTTCTGGGTATACAATTGAATTTGTAGTTGAATATGAGTTCTGAAATTGAATATGAGTTCCTTGAAAGTTGAGATCCTGCATTATATTTTATGGTTACCCTCAGAGTTAAAAATAAATATATTTGAATGAGTACATTGTAGTAGTTCTCTTTTAGTCACTCTCCTTAATGTATGTCCACATTTGTATTAATACAAAACAACACATTTCTACCTTCCTGTACACATGAGGTGCAATAGCTTATTGAGCTGGTTATCAAAAGAATAAAAGCAGGTCCTAGTGATCAGAAAACTTTTTAGTAACTAAGTAGGAAGCTTACTGACTTCAGATCTGTTAAATAATTATTTGGATGTAACAAAATTATTGGAATCATCTTGTTCTAAATAGATCAAGTGATATAGTTTGATCTAAGTAACATATGTTAATAGGAAAATAAGATTTATATTCTGAAAGCCTGATTGTGAAACTCTATTAAGTCAATACTTGTTTCTAGTTTTAGAGGGCAGAGAAACCTCCTTGTTTCCAGTTGTAAAAGGCAGAGAAGGCTTATTTCTACTCTTTTATACTATTTTATCTGCTACTTAATGCTATTTTTATAAATACCATGCAAACTGAGAGCTAAAATTGGAATGCTTGCTATTTGAGCATTTGAGAACACACATATTTTGAATGCTCAAGCCCCTCAGAGGATTACAAGGTGATCAGAACAGGATCGTCACTTTTTTCTCAGATGGGCACATGTAAGAGGTAGTATGTGTTTTGTTTATTAACTTGACTAATGATTATTCAATATCTCTCATGGATACTGAACTAGACTTAAGGATGCAGGAGCAATTTAAATGGAAATTTCCCCAGGAAATGTATAGTCTAGCTAAGGATAGAGACGTGTCCTAATAATTAAACACTAGGTCACTAGGAACTACAGAAAGTATCTGTGAGAGTAGAGCTAGAAATCTCCTCAGAAAGTTGGAGACAACTCTCCAAGGAGGTGACATTGAGTTGCACCATAAAGGACAAGCAGGACTTTACCAGACACAGAAAAGAAGAACAAAACTACAGAACAGAGGAAATAACATGTATACAGGAAAAGAATGGTGGAATATCCTGACAAATCTGAGAAAGAATGAGAAGTTAGCACAGCCTCCATTTAGAGTGTGTATTGTAGGATGTGAACAAGAAGTAGAATCCTTGTGACAGAACATGAAGGGCCAGTTATGTCATCCAACTAATGTAGGATAGCAGAAATGTAAAGGCCACTTAGCATATTTCCTTGCTTCACTTATGATTTCATCTGTAGCTGTGATGGACGGTTCCCAGCACACTGAAAGTGCAGGCAATGCCCCAATCATGCCCCACTCCCAGTAACCCTAATACCACTGGGAAGTGGTTACTGTGAAGACGCTGCAGCCTCTCATTGCTCAATGGGAAAATATGGATTTCCCTGAAAGTCCTGAGTGGCACTGCCCTCCATCTGCCCACAACTGGAATCTACTCAATCACACTCTTTTCATTGGTCCTTTCTCTTTCCCTGCCTCATGGTCCCTACTCTGTCACTCCTGCTTCCTAGGTTCACCTTCCAGTTGTTTCTCAGTTTCAGGTTTCTGTCTTGGAGGGAATTGTCAAATATATAAAATGAAAGGATAACCTTAGGATGCAAAACTGGAAAAATAAGGAGGCCAGGGGCTATACAGGAAATGCTGGTGGAACAACAAATAGGGGAATAGTAGGAAATGGCAACTGGATTTTTGTTAGAACCATGGAATTTGATGTGTCTTTGAAACATTCTATGGAAGAGGCATGGTGAGGAGAAGTAGGGATTTTGTGAGCCATCAACATAAAGGTCAAGAAAGCAATGGTCCCAGGAGCTTGCTAAATGAACAGAGAGGTAGATGGAATCTGGGAATGCCAACATGTTAGGGGTAGGCAGAGACAAAAACTGTATTCTTTTCACTATGATTTTGTGAGCCCCTAGGATTGCCTGGCATACTCTGTAAGTATTTATCTGGTGACTGAATCAGAAAAAGAGATTAAGAGGGAGTGAACAGAGGCCTGAGAGCTAGGAAAACTTGGGTTCCTGGAGGAGAGAGCACAACTATGCAAAAGCACCAAAGGTCACAGTAGGTTCTTCTGGGGCATTGGCTGACTTGGTCACTGGGCAACTTTGCTGGTTTGGTGAGGGCAGTAAGGTGGGCAGGTGCAAACTGCTGATAGCAAGGGGCTAGGAATCACTGTGCCTTGAATAAGTGAAGATGCAGAGTCTGACCTCTTCATTTTTTAAAATTATGATGTATCATGGTTGAAAACATTTAGAAAATGTAAAAGAATGTTATTTAAAGTAGAAAATAATGACCATTTAAGAGCTCTTTATTCCAGCATCATTTCCTCTAAATAAACACTGTTAACATACTGGGGTATTAGGTTGACCCATATGAACAATTTTGTAGATCAAAACCAGACGAATATTGTCAGTTTTCTGACATTCAAAGTAGAGTTCTTTGCAGATAGATGATTATTCTTTTAAGAGGGGGAGAAAAGTGGAAGAGCCCTTAGGTGTAGCTTGTGGGTCTTGCAGAATATAGGTAATGCTTTAAAATTTAACTAGAAGCTCACTTTTTTTTAGGGTGAGGACATATTGACATATTTTTATAAGCCAAGAAGTAGAAGGAAGGTTGATGACAACTGATGACAGTTGCTTATTGGAACTGGAAATGTGAAAATTGTTTTGGGGTCTGCTGATCTGAGTGTGTGCTTTGCTCCAGCAGTGCTAGTGCTGAGGAAGCTGTCAGGCGGGTATTGCAGGATGGCAGCTCCTAAAAAAACAGCTTCTCTGCTGTGCTTGCAGGGACCCAGTGAGTGTCCACCTCCTGGGTCTTGCCCTGTACGTGAACCCAAACAGCTTAGACAGAGAACATGCTGAGGTTCTTATCAGGGAAGGAATCACATCTGTAAACAGGCTGTTTGAAGTGACTTGAGCCTCAACCTCAAGGTAGGAAGCAAGATGTCTTTTGTTTATTTTTAGAGTGGAATTCTGTGGCCCAATTTGCAGAGAGTTTGAGAGTTTGTTTCCTCATCTGGAATACCATTGGAGCACTGAGAGGCCGGAAGTACAGTTGGCCTCCAGGGAGCCCACCACAGTCAGACATTTCAGCTCAGCCACTATTGACTTTTTGCAGCATCAAGGTGAGCAGTGAAAGGCCACATGGAGGAATTATAGCACTGTTTCATTTCTTTTTTTTAATTTTTTTAATTTTTGAACAACCATACAAGTTTTTAACAAAATAATATAAAATGTGTATAGATTCTGGATATTACAATTACCCCCAGGAGTGCCCCCCAATTACCCACTCTTATCCCTCCCTTCCCCTTCCCACAATATCTCTAAAAAAGGATTATGTTGTATAGCATTACATCTTATCTGGATTTAACACATGATAATAGACCAACTTTCTCACTGTCCAGGGTCTAGTCCCAACCTCTACAGATGAGTGGAGACAATCTACCATTAGTTCTCTGGGTTAAGCTGATTTTACTCAGCATAATTTCTTCCATAGCCATCCATTTACCTTCAAAGGCTGCAATATCATTGTTTCTAATTGCTGTGTAAAATTCCATGGTATAAATGTACCACAGTTTTTGGATCCATTCATCCTATGAGGGACATCTGGGTTGTTTCCATAGCCTAGCAATAGTAAATTGAGCTGCTAGGAACATAGATATTGCTGTGTCACTATAATGTGCTGATTCTAAATCCCTTGGAAAGATACCCAGGAGTGGAATAGCAGGGTCGTATGGTGGGCTCATCCCTAGTTTTTTGAGGATTCTCCACACTGCTTTCCAGAGGGGCTATACCAGTCTGCAGCTCCACCAACAGTGTGTTAGTGTGCCTATCTCTCCACAGCCCCTCCAGCATCTATTATTGTTTATTTTCTTCATCTTTGCCATTCTGACTGGTGTAAGGTGATATCTTAATGTGGTTTTCATTTACATTTCTCTGATTACTAGAGATTTAGAGCACTTTCTCAAGTATTCATTGGCTTGATCAGTGTCCTCTGGTGAGAAGTTTCTATTTAGCTCTTTGGCCCATTTATTAATTGGGCTGCTAGTGTTTTTGTAGTTGAGATTTTTGAGGATTTTGTAGATTCTGGATTTGAGACCCTTGTCAGAGGAATCATAGTCCATGATTCTCTCCATTTCCGTAGGAAACCTCTTGACTCTTTTGATTGTTTCCTTGGCAGTACAAAAGCTTTTTAGCTTTATGGCATCCCATTCACTGATTTTTGACTTTACTTCCTTCACTTTTGGAGACATGTTGAGAAAGTCTTTGCCTACTCCCAAATGTTGAAGTGT
>PVKS010019583.1:0-38157 GCA_004027875.1 Aplodontia rufa
TATTTTTGAACAACCATACAAGTTTTTAACAAAATAATATAAAATGTGTATAGATTCTGGATATTACAATTACCCCCAGGATTGCCCCTAATTACCCACCCTTATCCCTCCCTTCCCCTTCCCACAATATCTCTAAAAAAGGATTATGTTGTATAGCATTATATCTTATCTGGATTTAACACATGATAATAGACCAACTTTCTCACTGGTCAGGGTTTAGTCCCAACCTCCACAGATGAGTGGAGACAATCGACCTTAGTTCTCTGGGTTAAGCTGATTTTACTCAGCATGATTTCTTCCATAGCCATCCATTTACCTTCAAAGGCTGCAATGTCATTGTTTCTAATTGCTGTGTAAATTCCATGGTACAAATGTACCACAGTTTTTGGATCCATTCATCCAGTGAGGGACATCTGGGTTGTTTCCATAGCCTAGCAATAGTAAATTGTGCTGCTATGAACATAGATATTGCTGTGTCACTGTAATGTGCTGATTCTAAATCCCCTGGAAAGATACCCAGGAGTGGAACAGCAGGGTCATACGGTGGACTCATCCCTAGTTTTTTAAGGATTCTCCACACTGCTTTCAAGAGGGGCTGTACCAGTCTGCAGCTCCACCAACAGTGTGTTAGTGTGCCTATCTCTCCACAGCCCCTCCAGCATCTATTATTGTTTATTTTCTTCATCTTTGCCATTCTGACTGGCGTAAGGTGATATCTTAATGTGGTTTTCATTTGCGTTTCTCTGATTACTAGAGATTTAGAGCACTTTCTCGTGTATTCATTGGCTTGATCAATGTCCTCTGTTGAGCAGTTTCTATTTAGCTCTTTGGCCCATTTATTAATTGGGCTGTTAGTGTTTTTGTAGTTGAGATTTTTGAGGATTTTGTAGATTCTGGATATAAGACCCCTGTCAGAGGAATCATAGCCCATGATTCTCTCCATTTCTGTAGGAAACCTCTTGACTCTTTTGATTGTTCTTTTAAATTATTTTACTATATTCTGTGCTCTTTTCCTGCTTGTAGCACCCGTCTGAGCTTGCTATAGCTGGCAAACACTTAGATGCCACTAAATGAACAGAATTTGCCTGATAATTATTCCTTTACTCCTTCCCTCTTGGTGAGATTAGTACTTCACTCATACTTGTAACTATTATGAGTGAGGATGGATTATATTCCACTCTGATATTCTGTGGTGATATTGTCAGACAGGATTGCATCAACGTAGCCAAGTACCATGTAACATTTTGGCCAATGATGAATGCATATACTATGGTGGTTCTACAAGATTAAACCACAGAATATAATAAAGCTGAAAAAATTTTTATGGCCTAGTTTCTATGTAGTCCTAATGTCATAGAGCAATGCATTACTCATGTGTTTATCTTGATGCTGGTGTAAACAAAAATATTGTGTAGCCAGTCAAATAAAAGTATGGCAGGCTGAGGCAGGCGGATCACAAAATTGAGGCCAGCTGAGCAACTTTGATCCTGTCTCATAATAAAAAGTCTGGGGATGTAGCTTAGTAACAGAGTGATGGATTTTCATGTGTGCCCTGGGTTCAATTCCTAGTACCAAAAACATAAATAAAGTGCAGCACATATAATTAGGCACAGTACATAGTTAGTAATAACAAATTACTGGTTGTATATTTACCAAACTATATTTTTTATCATCATTTTTGTATGTACTACTCTATTTATAAAAGTCTACTGTAAACTAGCATGCTGTGTTATGCCTATAGCAGTCTCTTACATTTCATGTTTACAGCATCTCTCTTCTTGATTGCCTCATTTTCTCTTGTGCTTGATTTTTAATCTCATGTTATTTTGTACATCATAGCTCAAAGAGAACAGGATATTCATTGCCTCCACCCCCGCACATTACATAGCCTTGGTGTGGAGTAGGTGAGATCATCTAGATTAGCATAAGTACACTCTATGATGTCCATGTGATGAAATCACCCAACATCACATTGCTCAGAAAGTGTTCCATCATTAAGTGCTGCATTAAAGCTCTGGAGTTTATACAAACCCCTCTCTAGGGCTACATATTCTTATCTGTAAAATGGGGAAGAATAATTCCTCAGACTGTTGTTATGAGAATCTGAAAAGGAAATCTACCTAAAAAAAGGTCAGCACAGTGCCTGGAATATGGTAAATACCCCCAAACAGGCAGCTGTTATGTTCATCTCTTCTGCCAGGTGTAGAACTGCTGGAAGGGAATGGGCCACATCATTTTGTATATCACTAAGGAGCAGCATAGCGCCTGGCACATTGGAAAGGATCCATAAATATCTGATGGATGCTTGCTTCTGATGCAATAGTAAATGGGAAAAAAAGCTGCCTAGTAGACTAGAATTGATTTTTAAGATATAAATATATGTTAATGAAAACTTGCTAATACTAATACTGCCCTTTATAAGGTCTTTCCAAGCTACAGGGGTCTTTCCTGATCTATACCCTCTACCTTGTGGGTTGAACATATTTTAGGCTATCCTTAGTCTCTGCTATGTCCTAATCCTCACATTGGGACATTAACAGACCACGTCACTACAGCATTAAATGAGTCACTGTACTGAACATACAAAGTGGGCATTCATAAAGGTAAGTTTTTAAAAATTCATCTTCTTTATGAAGACATCTACAACCCTTCCAGGTAATGCTGATCTTTCCTACTTCTATGCCTTTAAAAGAAGCTAATATTATTATAATGCTTTCCATAGTATATTCTGTTTTAGAGATTATAAGCAATAGAAAAATAAAAAAATAAAAAATACTACTACAAAGCATGTTTATTATTGGCCACATATTATTAGCACAGTCCATACATATTCTTTGCTGTTAAAATCCTTTGAGGGAGAGCATTGTTATTCCCATCTGACACCTAAGGAAAAGAGGCTTGGGGAGATCAGACAACAAGTTGAAGGTGAGGCAGGTAGCAGGCTATGGGTATGAGGAAACACCATGTTACTATCCTTAGCACATACCACACTGCTTCTCACATAGTAAAGCTTAATAACTATGTGCTGACTCAATATATGAATGAACAGATTTCAGAAATTAAGTAAAAACAAAGTCACTGGTTTTCAAGACAACAGCTTAAAGTGTTGTAATTCTTATTCAGAAAAATTTCAAATATACCTCTAAATCCATTGCCCACTAGGAATTCTGAAATAACATGTGAAAAAGTAATAAAATCAAGTACTTAAGTTATCTAAGATTTACTGCACATTCTGTAAATTACAAACTAAAGAAGTTTAACTAAAAAATCCTTTATGTTAAGTTAACATCAGGAACTCAAGATGTATAAACTCTTTTTATTTTCCCAGGAAAGTCAACCACAATTAACTACATGCAACTAGATTTTCCATGCATAGAGACACAATTTATCTTTTTATATTTAAACCCTAATCTCTTCTGTTTTAAAGTGAATTAAGTGTCCCATATGTGTTAATATGAAAAAACAAACCACCTATAGGGCAAGATAAAGAAATTTATCATCCATCCTTATTATGTGTTGAGACTGTCACATTAGGCTCCAGCATATGCCAAGTGGTGTGATCCTGAGACACAAAAATAATCAGTGGGGCAGCATGGCACCTATCATTTCGGGTCACACAGGTTACTGAACAGAAGTCAGATGGTAACCAATTCTAGTCACTACTGAGCAGAATGGAATTTGAACCAGTGACCCAGAGATGAAAGACTTTGATTCTCACTGGAAAGGGAAGGGGAGGGGGAATGGTATAACTTTCCCTGGACTAGAAAACTAAATTCTTAAAACTGGGTTAAAAACCTAGGTTCCTCCATTTTCCTAAGCTTCCAAATTATCTATAGCACTGAAACAAATGAGGGTTTTGAAACATATTTTAAAACCCACTGGTTTGTCCCCAGTCTGCTGTAGAATTATCTATTTTATTGAGGAGTATCTGTCCCACTACTAAGAAATGTGTTTTTTTGCAATTAATTAAGTGTGCTGGCCCCTAAATGTGGGCATCAAATTTACCATTCCTTTGAGGAAAATGAAAAATTCACAATGTAATCACTCTGGAAATAGCTTGCTTTATTATTGTCCAAGGAGATTAATAAGTTGTCAAAAATAACATATCAACTTGTGGGTGAATGTGGCATGCATCTCTGGGCAGTGCTGCCATATCAACTCTACTGCTCTTTACCTAACTTATTCAAAATGAACAATAAAAGTTCTCTTTAATTAGCTACTGGTGTGCATTAACATGATCATGATTAAACCATAAAAACCAACTGTACATTACCCTGCTCTCCTTTTCCATATGCTTTGAATTATTCTGTTTGAAAATGTACTTTGCGTCCCTTTTAAAAGTTTGACCTTCTGCTTTCAGAGAATTAAATGCATATTACTGTAGTGAAGAAGATAATGTTTCAGACCTCCAGGCATATATTAAACACACTGGCAGCACTTGAGACAAAATGCTTTACTTATTAGATACTTCCTATTCTAAACAGTGTCATCAAAGGCTAAAAACAAAATCCATATAAAAGCTGCACAATGCTTCCACACAGAACCTGTGCCAAAATCCCTGTACTTTCCAACTAATGAGGAAAGGATGTGTACTCTTAACATATGAATGTAAGATTTTCCAAGCATTCACTTTAGGAAACTAGGTTATTGATTCCATATGGGTTATGTTAAATGAAACTGTATTGGTAAAATAACCTTTAAGATATCTGGCATGATAACAATAATTAAACAATATTCAAAAGACTAAAACAAAAGGGAATTTGGTTCCACAATGGCTAATTAAAATAAAATGAAAAAACACAGCATGCCATCCATCAAGATAAATTGTTATTGTTTAAGAACTTTTTAAATACTGTTTAAATATACTTTTAGATAAAATCTGAAAGAGCTGGAAAAATATTTGTGGCTTAAAAATGGATAGTTTGGTGAAGAAAAAAGTATAGGACTCCGAAATTTTATGTGCAGATAACAGCTTTAAAGCCTTGAGCACAACCAGATGGTACTTAAACTGGAGGAATTCTACAGTTTCACTATCAATGGGTTTCAATATGAGAGGGTTTTCACTAGTCACGAAAACATGTCAAGTTGATAGTTTACTTCTTAGATCATTTCAGTGCATTTTCCCATCCTTTTGCAGCAATAAACGGCACAGACAAAAGCCACCACACAGAATGTGCTGAAAGCTGTACTAGTAGCTAGGGAACTGTAGCTAATTCCTCTTTTTAATGTACTGAGATAGGTAAGTTTACTAGCTCACCCTGGAGTCTGGTTAAGACCCACAATGTCTTTCAAGAAGTGAATAAAACCACACTTGAATAATGGGACAATATTAAACAATGCATTGAAACAGTTTCCAATTACATTAATTAGATATTATTCAGTAGCATTTTGGAGTAGAAAAAAATAAGCTTTACTGAAACCTCTTATGCTCCATATCAATATTTTTTATGAGCTCATTCAAAAGTCAGCTACATTAATTAAAATGATGCAAATAAATGGATGTTTAAATTTTTAAAGAAAAATGTATGGAAGCAAACCTGTAGAGAATTGACAAGGACCAAAATAGTTTTGTTTTGATGGCTGACAATGAAGGAAATTCAGCTTTTACTCCAGTATTTTATTTCATACTATTTCTTCAAATTTCTCCTTTTAATAAAAATTGAGTAGATGCCAAACATAAGTATATCCACAGTTTTATCCACCTTATTCTCAGAATTATGGTTATATAACAGCAACACTGGGTAACAGTCATACTTTAACCTTGATCAAAATATCTTTTTCCAGGTGTAACATCATTTTTCACATTTTGTAAATTATAAAAGTGTAAAACCCACAGAACTAAAGTGAGAATCACATCTGTATATCACCATGACATATATATCCTAATTTTACTGCCCTTGCTAAAATATAGTAGTGTTTTCAAACAAGTAAATGTGTGTCTATCTTATAAAGTCTGATACAGTTAAAAAATTAGTTACACTATTTTAATGGCCTCATACACTGGAATTACAAAGGAGAATTCTTACAAACTTAAAAAATTACATGCCTCATTGTCTACTCATTTGTAGACATACTTCTTGTAGCTGTATCTTAGAAGTTTGTGGGATGGATGGTGTGGTGGGACTGGGAGAGGTTGTCACATGTCTTTAACAGTCTATGCAGGAAGCTTTATATAAATAGCCTAATTTAATCAGGGAAACAATGAGAATACATTTTTAATTCTCAAATTTTCAATGGCATCATTATTAAAGATCATAAACACAATTTTATGTTAAAATTTTACCATTTTAACTTGGTGATATGGGAGGTAAAATTTATCTTGGTACATTAAATAAAAATACATTAAAAAGGATAAGTTCACTTCATTATGAAACATCTCCGTTGGTGTCATCACTGTTATTATTCTTTTTTTCCAGGGCTGAGGACTGAAGTCCGGGCCTTGTGCAAGCTAGGTAAGCACTCTGCCACTGAGCTAAATCCCCAACCCACTGTTATTCTTTACTTAAAAACCAAACCTAAATAAACACTGTATGAATTTTGGTAGTACCAATACTGAGTGCTACAAAACAAGCTCTTTTCATGTTCTATTTCCCTAAGCCAAATGTTATACAAGATCCCACTATTCCCAGTTGGATGACAAAAAAAGTTTTAACAATACTGCAGTGATCATGCAAAAGAGCAGAACTAATGATACCCATCACTGCTTAATAGATAGAATGGTAAAAAGTATTATAGTTTCAAATTTTCCCTTTCATGAAATTACTTTTCTGGCTCTTTGAGTAACAATAAGAAGCCACTACTGCCTACTAAATATCAGTTCAAATATTCATATTTCAAGACCAGTGCTAACTGTAAAGAAACATGGAGATAGTTGAGTCAAGGTTGTGTTTTACTGCAGTCTGTAGCCTACAGTTATAATTTAACTTGAAAATTATGATAAGGGATCAGACTAGTGCTGACTGAGTATAATTTCTAGATTATTAGTGACTTTCAATGATAGACAAAAAGAGAAAACAACCTGTCCACATGGGCACAGGTAAGTTCAAACTCTACCTACTGAGATTTTTATCTGCAGAATTGATCTTTAGACTTTTTTTGTCTGTTTGTTCATTTATACATATATAATTTCATAGCATAAGCTTATTTGCAGAGGCTTCAAAGTTCACAGAAAGAAAAAAACTTAGTCCAGGGAAAACACTGCATACAGGATCTTAATTCAGAAACAGCTCTGACTGTTCTTTTCTTTCATTATGTCTCCAATATATATAATAAACAGGAATAAATTGGCCATTTTGTTTTCAAGGAACACAGATCTATTGATTTATACTATGTTCTGAGTTCCAAGTTTGACTTGTTTGCTTCTTGTAATGAATTCAGTTTTTAAAAAGCAAAATTTGACACATTCTGGGAACCTTAATTAAAACAGATGCCTCTCGATCAGAAACAACAACCTGGCTTAGAAATAGCTATGATGCTATTTCTTAAAAAGTGGCTACTGTGTGTACAAGGTAACTTACTCTTCCATACTGCTGTAATCTGAGGTTCATTCCATTGATGTCAATGTGGAAACCATTTTGTCCCATGGCTGCTTAAAGAAGTTTCAATAGGATTAAATCAGCTGCAAGTCCTCATTATATCAGGGTTTACAATTATGTCTGAGTTGGAGTCTGTTTCTCATAGAATTTTACTCAGAGCCTAACTTAGATTGGCTCCTTAGAGCTAGTCTTATTTTACTAGAAACAACTGTATCACATCAGCCACTCTCATAAACTTGTTTTAAGATTGAATCAGCCCTAACCCCAAAGCACATGAAAGTGTCCTGAGCCTATGCATTTTCTAGAAGAGTAACAGAGAAGGTTGCATTTAGTTTCTGCAGCAATGTAGCAGCATACTTTGCTTGTTACCTTCTGAGTTGCAACTATGAACTTAATTTTCTGATAAGAAAACTGCAGTTGAACATGGAGAAATATCTATTGATAAGAGATAAAAATCCCTTATTTGATTATTATGCCCTGCATGTCCTACACATTCCTTTAAAGAAATTATACAGGGTTTACAGAAATGAAGCAGGAAAAGATCACACTTTTAAAATGAAATTTTCCCCAATATTCAGCACAAGCTGAAAAATGATGAAAATAGTCAAGCCTATCTACAGTTAAATTTGTCCAGTAGCTGATTTTCATTGCCAAATGTAGTTATTTAATAAAAATATTGAGCTCTTTTTCATTATTAGATGTTCTATTTACTAAATGAACTTGGTTTTGTTAATTCCACATTCTCTTCAAAGTAAGCGCAAATCTCAGAATTCTCTGATTTTATTGAAATCTACAATATTACAGAACACAGGGTCATTTGTAAATTTTACTGGTTACCCTTTAATTTCATGATGGTAAATCAAATCTAAACTGAACTAAAGCCGCATCACATTGGTTCTTTCTGTCATATATTACCAGTACCTTAAAAAGTAATGATGCAAAGAATTTGAAATGCAAAGTAATCAAGATGATAGAAACATCTGTTTATGTCCTGAAGCCAATTTTTCTATTCCCTGCTACTCTATGAAAATCATCACTACACCACACTAATCTTCCACATAAATGCTATGATCAGATCAACCTCTTCCTTCTATCTATGGAAATTTGAAGTATTATCCAAATCAGTTAAAAATTTCTGACAATAGCTCTCCTCATTTAGCCCCATGTTACTCAGTAAATTTTCATATTCTGATATGTCCCAGGAACTTTTACTGTTCTCAAGAAGACAACCCAACATTTCTGGTCATGAGTACTGCTCAAATAAGACTTTAAAAGTTGGAAAGACTTAGATTTTCTTCTCTCAGATATCAAATATCATCTTATAAACACTGAAGTAGTAATCAAATATAGACATTCCTGAGAAGACCTTCTCAAAAAATGATGAATTAGATTAATTTTAACCATACCTCGTGCATCATTACTAGCTGATCTTATCAGAATGCCTCTTGTTAATTCTAAATTTAGATAACATTTGCAATAGTATTTCCAAATCACCACCATTAAAAAGGAGTGCTCACTGCCTTTAAAACTTGACATTTCTCTAAATTGGTTAGAAATAAACAATTTCTACTTTTAAAATTATTTTATTTTTTTAAAGAGGGACAGTGAGAGAGAGAGGGAGAATCAATTTTATTTAGTTTTTCATGTGGCTTTTGTTGCTCCAACACTTCATTGTATACTTGGTGCTGGGGTTTGAATCTGCGTCCTCACGCATGTCAGGCAAGTACCACAGCTGCTAAGAAACCACTCCAGCCCAAATTTATATTATTTTAAAGTAACTATTTGGTTAATAATATTAACAAATAACACTGGATAGTTGGATTTCAGTTATAATCCTATCGGGATAGAATATTTCCTGAGTTTCTAGAAGACAGAACCAATTATCAAAATTAATTAGCCACATGTGGAATGAAATTTTATTTCCTATCATTCATTCAACAAAATATTACTGAACATCCGTATTTTATGCACTGGTTGGTGATATAGAAGAAATACATGTCTTGTCTTCATGGAGTTTATACTATAGGGAGAAATTAACAAAAATTAGGTAACAAAAATTTATTTACATAAAATTATGTAAATCTGTTGATGGATTAGATATCAGGTATTATGAAAGACATGAGTAAGAAATGATGAGAGTTTCTTGGTCCAAGTAGCTACAAGAATGGAGAAAGATGAGTTTTTAGGCTTTTGCAAATAGAATCCAATCTATCCATATGTTTTATAAATGATTTTATAATTTGTCCAAACTTTGCCTATTTTGCTAAAAATCCTAAATCTTCACAGTGATCTTTACACAGGGAGATGACATCCACTATCCAATTTTAAAGGACTCTAGTTCAATTATGCCTTCTTCCTCCAACAAGTCAAACTTCTAATCAGCTCTCAACCATTCAATGAAAGGCTATGATTAGTTTTCTGGAATTGAAAAATCAGTTGAATGAGACATAAACAACACATCCATAACATCACCAGAGCATTATAAAATGTGTTTTCCCCAAAATAACACCTCTCTACCTTAACTTCATTTTTCCTTCTCCAAAGGCTCAAAAATACACCCTCAGGGTCCCCATCAGTTACTGCTGGTCACTCCTTCATTAATAACCTTTAGTGTTTCCTTTGTATTCTCACTGGCCCTTCCTACTTTACAAAGGCTCTCAATAAAAATTTAATGAATAAATTATGAAAGGAAGAAACAAGTAAATCATTTGCAAAGTACTCTTCAGGTATGTAGTCATAAAGGAGGGGAAACAGATATAATAATCACTTCAACTTGGAACCTGCATTCTGGGGTAGAGAGATGCATTCACTTACTAAAAATGCTTTCTGGACACATCTGAACCAGATCTGAAAGAAGGAAGGAAGGATTTGGACTCCTTGAAATGGCATTTGGGCGCCTAGGCTAATGAACTACAGAAACATTAAAGAGAAAATAAAAACAAAGACATTTTAGAGCATGGGTAAGTATACAGAAAGGAAAATGTCCCATCCAGTTCAAAGAGCATATTAATAGAAATAATGGAATATGAGGTAGGAAGGGCAGGATAAATCAAGATTGCAGGTGACAAGAACCTGAACACCTTATATGCCTGTCTTCTTCAAAATAGGGCCTCTAGGGCACCTCAATCAACATCACCAAGGGCCTTTGTTAAAAAGGAGATTCTCCAGCCTCAGACCTGAAGTATCTTACCTGAAGGTGAGATCCAAGTCCCCAGAACTTTTATGCACACTAATGTTTGAGAAACACAGCTAAGGCTAATGAATAACTTTGTTAAGCAAATAAAAAAAATGTTGCTTGAGAAAATGAATGTGTTGAAAATGTACAGATGTGAAATTGCAGGTAGTATCACTAGATTAAACAGATCTGAAATAAGGCAATCTGAGAAGCAGCAGGCCTCAGGTGAATGAGAGAAGTCTTATTTGATTACTCCATTTTAGAATCTGGTTATGACAGATCACTGCCTACTGAATAATCTAACCAGTATTCTGGGCCTCCTCTTTAAGGCCTCACTACCTTTCCATTTTCAAATTCTCCTTTTTGAGCTTTGCACTGACTCACCTTCTTGCCTCCACAACCTCATTCATTCTGTTCTCCAGTCTGGACTCTCCTCCCTCTAAAAAGGTTCACTTCCTCTGTGAAGCCCTCCTTTGATCAGCCCGTAGTAACTCTTTTCCACAACCCTATAGGATACTATCTGTATAACTTGTCAAATGCTACCATCTACTGTAGTTTTTTTTTTAAAATCCTTACTCTTTCTCTTGTAATTAGATTGTAGGATTCTTGAGTTCAAGAACATGCCACATCCATTTTTTTTTTTTAAACTCTGTGCTAGGTATCTGCAGATGGCAATGATGATGGTAATTAAGATAACAATGACAACCTAAGTAGTTGATTTCCTGTCAGTCTGTAAAGCAAAAAAAATCAATGCATAGATAATCATTATTGGATGCTTAATATTTGCCAGGCACTTTTCAATGTGCACCACACATCAATTTATTTAATCCTCAGAACATCTCTAAGTAGGAACATTGTTATCCTCATTTTGAGATAAAGAAACTGAGGCCCATAAATGTTAAGTAACTTGGTCAAAATCACACAGCTAGTAAACAGTAAAATTGAAATTTAAATATTTGCAATGTGAATTTAGATTCATTTTAAAATTATAACCTGCTACCCAGAACCTAATCTTGTTCTCTTCACAGTTCTTATTACAACTCAAAAAAACTCTTCGTTGCTGCTAACGTATGTCTGTCAGATGGCAAGATAAATAACTGTTGGGATTGATTAATTTTGCTCACTACTATATATCTAGCGCTGGGCACAGAAGCTTCATGAATATATGCTTTATAAATAAATGAAGGGAAAAAAAGACAAGGAAAAGGGAATAGGAGAGAGGAGTAGAGTAGTGAAGCAGCAAATACTATTATAAATATCTAGGGAAAATAGTTTTTCATATTGCTGCAGATTTCAGACAGATGGCTTCCCCAAGAGAGCCTTCACCAATCCAGGACTACATTTTGAAATGCTGAAAGGAAAAATCCATTTACAAGGTGCTAGGACCAGGTGTCTCTATTTTAACAAACCACTGTATTCAAGAACTGGAAGGAGAGCTTGGAGATGCATTAGGGAGGCTGAAGACTGGTTGAGTTCCACGGTTTCCACTAAGTCACACCTGTCTTTGTTCATGGCTTTCCTTTTATTGACTGGAGTTAAAATACAATAATTTAGGTCAAATTCAAATTTTCAATTCAATGCAGCAGAATCATGGCTTGTTACAGCAGAAAGAGGTTCTGGAGTTCATTGTTTCCAGAAATTATCAAACCACTTTTCTGCTACAGTATTCTAAGAAAATGTTATGGGGTGGGGAGAGGTAGTGATTGAAGGATGAGGTACAGGAGGAAGGATGTGCAATATTTAAAACAGACAAAGTAAGGTTGTGTTGGATGACTTGTTTCATGCTTGCGTGTGCATAAGATCTGAGAACAACAAAGCTCATGCTTCTGGTCAACACCCATTGACAGGATTTTTCATTATTATTTTTTATTGTCATAATTAAATATATGGATATTTATGTGGTATGATGTGATCTGTTGCTGTGCAACAGATCCCAAAACCTATTCCTCCAGTCCATCTAAAACATTGTATTTTTTAATCAATAACTCCCCATTTCCTCTCTGGCCTCCACTATCTGGTTACTATCATTCTACTCCTTATTTCTATGAGTTCAACTTTTTTAGATTCCATGTATGTGAGATCATGTGGTATTAGTCTTTCTGTACTTGGCTCATTTAAGTCAGCATAATGTCCTCCAGATTCATCCATGTGTCAGAGAAGATGAGACCCCTCCACCTTTAAGACTGAATAATATTCCATTGTGTATATATACATTTTCTTTATTCACTTATCTGCTGATGGATACTTACGTTGATTTCATACCTTTGTTATTGTGAATAATGCCACAAAGAACATGGGAGTGAAGATATCTTTTTGATATCCTGATTTCAGTTCCTTTGGGTCTAGACTCAGTAGAGGGATCAAACAGAAGTTATATTTTTAGTTTTTGAGGAATCCCCATACAATTTTCCATAATGGCTGTCCTAATTTATATTCCTATCAATAATGCACAAGAGTTCCCTTTGCTCTGCATCCTTGTCAACACTTATTACTCTTGGTGTGTTTAAATAATGTTTCATTGTGATAATAATTCACATAAAATGCAATTCATCTATTCAAAGTATACAGATAGTGTCTTTTAGTATATTCACAGTTATGTCACACACCATAATCAATTTTAGAATATTTTTTAAAGCTTTTTTTTAAAAGAGAGGAGGACAGTGAGAGGGAGAGAGAGAATCAATTTTTATTGAGTTTTTCACATGGCTTTTGTTGCTCTGATACTTAGCTGTGTACGTGGGTGCTGGGGTTTGAACCCCGTGTACTCGCACATGCTGTGCAAGAGCCGTAACCACCAAGCCACCGTGCCAGCCCAATTTTAGAATACTTTTATCACTCCCAGAAGTAGTTCTGTACCCATTAGCCATCACTTCACCTGCTACCTCACTTCCCCAACTTCCTGTGAGCTAGGTAACAACTAAACTTTTGTCTCTATGAATTTGCTTACTCTGCACAGTTCATATAAAAGGAATCAAACGGCTCATCTTTATTGACTAACTTCCCTCCTTTTCTACAAGTTTGCAAAGTTCATTCATGTTGTAATGTAAAGATGAACTTTATTTCTTTCTTTTTCAGTTTGCAGTGCTGGGGATTGAATCCAGGGGCACTCTACCATAAGCGATACCCCCAGAAACCACTCTCCCTTTAATTTTTAATTTTGAGACCGAGTCTTCTAAATTGTCAAGACTGGCCTCAAACTAGAAATCCTCCTGAGTAGCTGGGATTACAGGAGTATGCTATCACAAATGGCTCATTTCTTTCCTTTTTCATGGCCAACTTATACTCTGTCACATGGACATGTTACATTTTATTTACCTATTTCCCGGGTGATAGGCAAAGGTTGCTTTTGTTTGCCTATTGTGAATAATGCTGGAATAAATAAATACACACATATACATATTTGGGGGGTTACTAGGGACTGAACCCATTGGTATTTAATCATTGAGTCACAACCCCAGCCCTTTTAATTTTTTTAAATTTTGAGGTAGGGCCTCACTAAATTGCTCAGGTTAGTCTCAAACTTGGAATCATCCTGCCTCAGCCTCCCAAGTAGCTAGGATTAGAGGCATGTACCACCATCCCTGGTTTGTATAAATATTTATATTACAACTTACTGTGTGGACATGTGTTTTTCTTTCTCTTGGTGATATATTTAAGAGTGAAGTTCTGGTTTATATAGTAACTGTATTCTTAATCTTTCGAGGTGCCACACTGTTTTCCACAACAGCTGCACCTTTTTACATTCTCATCAAGGGTGCAAAGTTTCCACTGTCTGCCTTCTCATGGACACGTGTTACCTGTGTTTATGATCAGAGCCATCCTAGTGGGTGTAAAGTGGCATCTTACAGTCTGCTGATTTGCATTTTCCTAATGACTAACTACATTCAGCTTTTTTTTCAGATGTTTATCTGTCATTTCTACATCTTCTTCGGAAAAATATTTGCTGGATCATTGTCTCAAATTTTTAAAAATTTATTTTTATTAGTGCATTATACTTTTACATAATGTTGGGATTAGTTGTCACATATTCCTAAATGCACACAATTCAGCAATACAATCTGTTCAATATTCACCCCCCCCCCCCACATCCCTCTACCTCCCTACTCCCGTCCCCTGATCCCTTACCTTTCTTCTGGGTCCTATATTGTTCCTAAAAAACCCAAATACAGTGACATAATTCTTATATCTATGAAGAACATTTTTTATATATATGGCTATAGCATATACAGTGACATTTATAACTGCTTGGAATGTACCTTGCTTTATCTTAGTTCCAACATTTCCCATTCTCCTCCCTTCCTATCATCCCTTGTTATTCTTCAAATATTTGACAATGGGATTAAACATTTACGTTTTTGTACAGGTATGCAGCATAGCTTGTTCAAATATCTTATGAAGTATACTTCATAAGTATACTTTTGTATAAGTATACTGTAACTATATCACATAATAACATTTTGCATTTTTGTTCTATGGATCTAAAACATGAGTTTGTTTACTTTACTCCTGAGCCTAGGTTTAGATTCAGACTTCACAAATGAGGGATACCATTTGGCCGTTGACTCACGATGTTTGACTAATTTCGCTCAGCATGATTTCTTCCAATGCCATCCATTTACCTTCAATAGATGCAATATCATTGTTTCTAACAGCTGAGTAGAACTCCATTGTATATATATATATACCAGAGCTTCTGGATTCATTCACCCAGTGAGGGGCATCTGGGTTGGTTCCATAATTCAGCAATTGTACATTAAGCTGCTATGAACATGGATATGGCTATGTCTCTGTAATGTGCTGATTCTAACTTCTCTGGGAAAGTACCCAGAAGAGGGATAGCTGGATTGTATGGTGGATCCAACCCTAATTTTTTGAGGAGTCTCCACACTGCTTTCCAGAGCGGCTGGACTAGTCTGCAATTCAACCAACAGTATGCTGGTGTTCCTATCTCCCCACAACCCCTCCAACATTTGTTATTATTCATCTTCTTCATCTTTGCCAGTCTGACTGGAGTGAGGTGAAATCTTAAGGTAGTTTTGATTTGCTTTTCTCCGATTGCTAGTGATTTAGAACACCTTCTCATGTATACATCGACTTGCTCAACATCTTTTCTCAATTTTTAAATTGGGTTGTCTTTTTAATATTAAGATGAAAAGATTCTTTATACATTCTTTATTTAAGTCCTTATCAGATGTGATTTACAAATATTTTCATCCATTTTGCTAACTGTCTTTTTACTTTCTAATAGTGACAAAGATTGACTCATTCTTTCAGGTTGCTTTTGCTTTTGATCATATCTAAGAAACTCTTCATTCTGTGTTAATTTTCGCATACATTATGCAATTTATTCTAATTCTTTTTCTGTAAAGCCTATATTAATCATTCCTTTTTCATTCCAGAGTTTAGTAATTTAGTCATTTAAAAAAATTCATCTAGGTAAGGTTTTGTCAATTTTTTTGATCTACTCAAAGGACCACATTTTGGTTCTATTAATTTTCTCATTGTTGTTCTATCCCCTTCCCTTTGATATTTTACAGAGATCTTAGAGAAATAAGGCGTTCAGGGCTGAGGCAATAGCAGCTTCTTATCCATCACACCATTCAAATGACCATATCTGGGATAGCCTGACAGTTCTATTTCATGTGTATTGTCCTATTTTTTTAAAGTAGTAGTGTGTTGTCCTCTCTTATTTAGCAGTAGTAGCATGTACTTCCATTCTCTAAAATGTCCTGTTTAGATGATAAATTCTATGGCCACCCTAGCAAAAGCTCTGCTTTAAAACTGTATTAAATTCTGTCAAGTTTCCTCTGAGCCTCTTGTGTTTGTGTATTCTCAGGTTTAAGTTTTGGATACAGGTACAAAATAAAGTAAAAGTACAAAATAGGGACAATATGAATATCAATTCAAAGATACACTACAGTTGGAATGGTGGAAAAGAAAGGAGTTTGTGAAATGAGTCTCCAAATAACAAAAAACTAAAGGGGTTCATTTGTCTCTTTCCCTCCTGTTATGGTTATGCAGTAAACCCAAAAACCTCATGTGTGAAGCAATGCAATAAAGCTTAAAGGCGAACTGATGAGTCTTAATCAGAATATCAATCCAATTGAATGAATTAACTGGGTGGTAAATGTAGACAGATAGGGTGTGGCTGGAGGAGGTAGGTAACTGGGGGCTTGTCTACGAGGCAATATATTTTGTCCCTGCTGAGCAGAGACTCTGCTTCCTATTTGCCATGCCCTAAGCTCTTTTTCTCCTCCAGACCTTCTGCCATATTATGCTCTGCCTTACCCTGGCCTACAACAATAGAATTAGCCATTGATGGACTGAGACCTCTGAAACTGTGAGTCCCAAATAAAGTTTTCCTTCACTAAAATTATTTTTTTTCCAGGTCTTTTGGTCACAGCAGCAAACAATGTGACTGACTTATTTTGTAGACAAATTGCAAATTGTGGCTGAAGTTAAAGAATTGTTAGAACAACTGGTACTCACAGGTGACAGAATTCACACAGGGCAAGGAGTTTTCTTCTCTAAGCGTACCTGTGCATACATTCTTCCTCAGTTAAGACAGTCTATTCCAATACAATGCCACTTTTCTGAAGAGGGAAATATCTTGTTCCCCTTGACAGAGAGGGTTCAGATTGAAGGACTCAAGAAAACAAGGAATATATTTCTGTTTGCCACCTGCCTCCCATAGTCCAACCAGATATCAATAATTCACTTTCTACTCTGTCCATTTTTCACTCTACCCTAGACCTATATTGTCTCTTGTTTTTTTTTAATTTTTTAAATTTGTTCAACATAGTCATATATATAGGAGGGAACTGTTTCCACATAATCATGATCACATGCATAATGACAGAGTAAGTCAAGGCTGATGCCCGTTTGTGATTTTCCCGCTTTGGGTCCCCCCACCTCTGATCCCATGTTTCCTCTACTTTACCCCAGTGTTAGTTGGGTTTTTTATGGATGTCAAATGGTCCCCACTGGGTTGATAACCTCCCTACTCCCTTTTCCAGGTACCTTAACATTTTATTTCCCCCCTACACTGCCCCCCTCCCTTCATCCCCCAGCGTCACAGGCAAGGTTCCCCTGTTCTTGAAAAAATTCACCCATGTTGAGGTTATTATTAGCTTAGCCAACTTTCAGTCTGTTTCTGATTGTATTCTAGCTTCCACAAATGAGACAACATTTGGCCCTTGAATCTCTGAGTTTGGGATATTTCACTTAGCATAATTTGTTCCATCTCTATCCATTTGGCTGCAAATGCCATGATATCATTCTACTAGCAGTGTACAACTCCACTGTATATATGTATCAAAGTTTTTTTAATTCATTCATCCAGTGAGGGGCATCTGGGTTGGTTCCATAATTCAGCTATAGTAAATTGAGCTGCTATAAACATTGATGAAGCTGTATCTCTCTAATATGCCAATTCTAGCTCTTTGGGGAAAATATTCAGGAGTGGGATAGCTGGGTCATAAGGTGGTTCCAGCCCTAGTTTTTAGAGGAAATCTCCACACTGCTTTCCAAAGTGGCTGTACAAGCTTGGAGTCACCAGCAATGTGACAGTGTTCCTCTTTTCCCACAGCCCCTCCAGCATCTGTCATTTTCGTATTCTTCATTTTTACCACTCTGACAGGAATGAGGTGGAATCTCAGTGAAGTTTTGATTTGCATTTCTCTAATTGCTAGTGATGTAGAGCATTTTCTTATGTATTTATGTGGGCTTATAGGACTTCCTCCATTGAGAAATTTCTATTTAGCTCCCTCGCCCACTTATTGATCGGATTATTTGTGATTTTGTTGTTCAGTTTTTTGAGTTCTTTGTATATTCTGGACATTAGCCCTCTGTCCAAAGTGTAGCAGGCAAAGATTTTCTCCCATTCTGTAGGTTTTCTTTTGACACTCTTGACTAATTCCTTAGCTGTGCAGAAGCTTTTTAGTTTAATGGCATCCCATTCATTTATTCTTGGCTTTAATTCTTACGCTATGGGAGTCTTGTTAAGGAAGGCAATGCAAACACCTATGTCATATAGTGTTGATCCTATTTCTTCTTCAAGCAAATGTATAGTTGCTGGTTTAATTTCCAGATCCATGAACCATTTTGATTTGATTCTTATGCAGGGTGAGAGGTAAGGATCCAATTTCAGTTGTCTGCATATGGGACTCCAGTTTGTCCAGCACCATTTGTTGAACAGGCTGTCCTTCTTCCAGATTATGCTTTTGCCCCCTTTATCAAATACCAGATGGTTAAAGATTTGAGGGTTTGTCTCAGTATCTTCTATTTTGTTCCATTGGTCTTCATTTCTGTTTTGATGCCAATACCTGCTGTTTTTGTTACTATAGCTCTATAGTATAATTTCCTGTCAGGAATTGTGATACCTCCTGTTTCCTCTTTCTTGTCTTGCTTAGTAATGTTTTGGTTATTCTGGACCTTCTGCTATTTCATATAAATTTGAGAACTTCTTTTTCTATATCCATGAAAAATGCCATTGGTATCTTGATGGGGATTGCATTGAATCTGTATAGGGCTTTTGGTGGAATGGCCATTTTGATTATATTGATTCTGCCTAACCAAGAACATGGAATGTTTTTCCATCTATTCAGGTTTTCTTCAATTTCTTTCTTTAATGTTCTATAGTTTTCATTGTAGAGGTCCTTTATATCCTGTTAGATTGATGCCCAAGTATTTTATTCTTTTTGAGGAAACTGTGAAAGGGATAGACTTCCTGATTTCTTCTTCAGTGGACTTGTTGCTGGAGTATAGGAAAGCTATTGATTTATGAGTGTTAATCTTATAACCAGCCACTTTGCTGAAATTACTTATAAGCTCTAGAAGTCCTCTGGGTGGGCTTATTGGGTCTTCCAAGTATAGAATCATGTCATCAGCAAATAAGAGACATCTTGACTTCCTCTTTTCCTATTTGAATTCCTTTGATTTCCTTCTCTTGTCTGATAGTTCTGACAAGGGTTTCAAGGACTATATTGAATAAGAGTGGTGAAAGTGGACATCCTTGTCTTGTTCCTTAATTCAGTGGAAATGTTTTCAGTCTTTCTCCATTAAGCATAATGTTGGCTATGGGTCTGTCATAAATGGCTCTTACAAAATTAAAGTATCTTTCTTTGATCCCTAACTTCTCCAGAGTTTTAAGCATAAATGGGTACTGAATTTTATCAAATGCCTTTTCTACATCGATTGAGATGAGTATACGATTTTTTAAAAATTCTGTTAAAGTGGTGAATTATATCTATTGATTGCGTATGCTGAACCAGCCCTGCTTCTCTGGAATGAAGCCCACTTGATCATGATATATTATCTTTTTGATGTATTTTTGGATCTGGTTAGCTAGAATTTTATTAAGGATTTTTATGTCATGCTCATCAGGGAAATTGGTCTGTAGTTTTCTTTTCTTGATGTGTCTTTGTTGGGTTTTGGTATCAGGGTTATATTTACTTCATAAAAAGTGTCTGGGAGGGTTCCAACCCTTTCAATTTCATGGAAAAGTTTGTAGAAGATTGGTGTTAATTCTTCTGTAAAGGTCTGATAGAATTCTGCTGTGAATCCATCAGGTCCTAGGCTTTTCTTTTTTGGAAAGCCTTTGATTGCTGTTTCTAATTCACTACCGGAGATTGGTTGGTTTAGAATTTCAATGTCCTCCTGTGTTAATTTGGGAATGTCATATGTGACAAGACATTTGTCCGTTCCTTCTAGATTATCAAACTTGGCAGAGTATAATTCTCAAAATAAGTTTGGATAATCTTCTGGTCTTTGGTTGAATCAGTGGTGTTATCTCCATTTTGTCTTTGATTTTGTTGATTTGCTTCACTTCATTCTTCCTTTTGGTGAGGTTGGCAAGGGATCTGTCCTTCTTATTTATTTTTTCAAAGAACCAACTCATTGTTTTGTTGATAATTTTTTTTTTCTCAATTTCATTGATTTCAGTTCTGATCTTTGTTATTTCCTGTCTTCTATTAGGTTTGGGATTGGATTGTTCCTCTTTTTGTAGGGATTTGAGTTGGAGCCTAAGTCTATTTATTTGGGCTCTTTCCTGATTATTATATTTTTTTTAAAGAGAGAGAGAGAGACACACACACACAATTTTTATGTAGTTTTTCATGTGACTTTCACTCCTCTGATACTTTGTTGTGTACATGGTGCTGGGGTTCAAACTCGCATACTCACACATTTGAGGCAAGCGCCGTAACCGCCAGCCACCGCTCCCCCCATCTTTCCTGATTTTTGATGAAGGCACTCAGTGCTATAAATTTACCTCTTAAGAATGTTTTCATGGGGGCTGGAGTGGTGGCTTGGCAGTTACAGCGCTTGCCCCACTTGCACGAGTACATGGGTTCAAACCCCAGCACCCACATACACAATTAAGTGTCAGAGCAACAAAAGCCATGTGAAAATCTCAATAAAACTCAATAAAAATTGATTCTGTCTGTCTCTCTGTCCTTCTCTCTTAAAAAAAAAAGAATGCTTTTATATTATCCCAGAGATTTCAATACATTGTTTCATCATTCTTATTCGTTTCCAAGAATTTCTTGATTTCTGTTATCATTACCTCTTTTATCCATTCTTTGTTTAAGAAGGTATTATTCAGTTTCCAAGTACTTGAGTAGTTTGTGTTGTTTTTCTTGCTGTTAATTGCTAAGATCATACCACTGTGGTCTGACATGATACATGAGACTATAACAATTTTTTGTATTTATTAAAGTTAGCTTTGTGGACTAGGATGTGGTCTATCTTGGAGAAGGATCTATGAGTTGCTGAGAAGAAGGTAAACTCAGCTGATTTGGGATGGAATATTCTGTAAATGTCTATTAAGTCCAGTTGATTTATAGAGTTGTTTAAGTTAGAGATATCTTTTTGATTTTTTGCTTTGATGATCTATTATTGATAATGGAGTGTTAAAGTCCCTCAATATACACCTATATTTTCTAAAGAATTGGAGATGGTTCTGTGATTCTATCTACCTTTGGTGCATTTCCTTCTCCAAGTATAGCTAAAGGCATGCTGCAAACAAATACACTTTATCACTTATTGGGGGTATATTTCATTTACAACAGGAGTCAAGAATTGTACATTCAATATTTTAGGATTACCCTGCACTAAATCAAGGACAATTAAACATATTTTAATGTAGTTTCTTTGAATCCTAAAATCTTTTATGTATGCTACATTGGTTTAGAAATACAATCTATTGTGTTGTCCTGATTTTTACATTTTATTCAAAATTTTTAATTACTTTTATCAAATGTGCTTTTTTTCATGTTATATTGACCTTTAGATTTCATTTTAGAGAAGATATTTTGGGAATTGTGGTTTTAAAATATTTTACAATAACTTGTTAATTAACAGGAATATGCTTTACATCAAAGTAAAAATACAATGAAAAACCTGGTATGTTCAAAGTTTTCAATGGAAAAAAATGGTCATTAAAAGTGGAGGAAAATATTATTGCTGCTTTTGGCAATAAGATACAATGATGAAATAAGGATTCATTAACAATGTAAAGACAGTGGGACAGTGATTTAAGGCACTAGCAGATATTTTGATACTTAATGGAGTTCACAGAATACCAGTTAACTATATTTTTAGGAACACATTTTTACAAATAGCAACGATGGCCTGGTTACACCTACCAGGAAAATGATGCAACCATTATTCACCTCTTCCAACTATGATTTTTACTGGCATCTTCTATGAGTTACACTTTGGCACTCTTCTAAACATCATCAGGCTACAAGCTCATTCTAAATCAAATATTTTTACAAACAAAACAATACATTGTTAAAAACTACATAACTTACAAAGACCTAAAGCTACTTCCATTCGAAGAAATGGGCTATTTTAAAGAGAAAATGTTCTTACTACATTAAAAGAAAAATAGTTCTTTAACACAGTAGAACTGGGTTGCCAGAGCATTGGGGAAACCAAACCTGCACTGGCTATCAACTACCAGATGTGACCCACTGATGGCCTTTTACTAACCCTATTATCCCATACACCCACATCATGGACTGTCTAGACAAGTTAGTTCAGTTGATAGTAAGGTCAGCTAAATTAGATTGACACAAAAAGAAATTTTATTTAATAGACATAGCTTATACCCTAACTGGGTAACACTTGCAAACATGAGCTCCTTTTAATGTTAGTACTAAAAAAGAACAGCTGCATGTCCTACTGATAGTAGGTAAGTAGTAGTAACTTTCATGTGGGGAATGTCTGATTTTCAAAAAGCTGAGTAGATGCACACAAGAAATGGCTGCTAGATAATATAAAATGCTAATGAAACTTTCTAACTTAAATATAAATAAATCTTCCCAAGTATCCCTCAGTAAATGCTATAATGCCTTCCACTTCTATCCACCTCTATCTGTAGTTTTATCACAAAAACTTAATATTCATCAACTGTTGTTAGAATCAACATAGTACTGCCTTCTCGGTAAAATTAAATTCTTTGCTTATTGGTAGTCATTAAGTATGTCTATCCTTTATTCATTTAGCACACTGGCACTGAGCTCTTACTCTGCAGCCAGTAATTTAAGGTACTTTGGATACAACAGTGAAAAAGCAATAAAACGAAACAAAAACTGTCTTTATGGAACCTATATTCTGAGAAGATGGAGAGAAGTAACAAATTCTATAGAATGTCATTTGATTGTAAGTGGCAGGAGAAAGAGAAGGGTAAAGTAGATGAGTTCAGAGGAAGGGTTGCAATTTAAACCGGGTAGTCATGATAGGCTTCACTAAGGAAGAGACATTAAAATCTTGAGAAGCTGCTGGGAAACAGTCCTTGCAAAGATCATGGCAGCAATCATATCACACATGTTCAAGGAATGACAAGGAGGCCACTGTAGTTGCAGCAGAGTAAGCAATGGCGGGTGTAGTAGTAGAAGTCAGACAGTGATGGAGACACCCAGTCTTATAATCTTGAAAGTGATTTTGTGGCTATTACCAAATACCTGATGAGAACAACTTAGAGGAGAGAGTTTATTTGGGGCTCACAGTTTCAGAGATCTCAGTCTATACATGGCTAACTCCATTGCTCTGAGACCAAGACAAGGCAGCACATCATGGTAGAATGGCCTAGCCGAGAAAAGTTGTTCAGTTCTTCGAGAGGTCAGGAAGTAAAGAGTGGTGAAAGAGATTGCAAGGAAGATGTACCCTTCTAGGGCATGCCCCGAGTAACCTACCTTCTCCAGTCATATCCCACCTGCCTATAGTTAGGACCCAGTCAGTCCATTCAAACAAGAATGGACTGATTAGGTCACAGTCCTCACAATCCAATAATTTCACTTCTGAATATTCCTTTTCTCTATGAGAAACAAACCAGGAGTAGTGGCTCAGTGGTACAGTGCTTGCTTGGTTAGCCCAAGGACCTGGGTTAAAACCCCATTATCACATACACAACTATCAGAAAAACTAAAACCAGATGGAAAAAAAACTATATATCGAGAGAGAAAAAAGAAAGAAAGAAAAAGCTTTTGAGGGAAATATGCCTAGTTTTTGGAGGTTGAATCTAGGTTTCTCATCAAATCTTAGTGAAGTTAATAGGAAAACAGGATGGAAAATAATCTCTTCGGTAACTCTAAAAGATGCTTGGAAGATCTATGAGAATTCTCTAGTGTTTCTTTCTTCAGGATGCCTTTGTACACATGCACTTAGGTGTAATTTTTTACTGACAAGGGTGTCTTCTGATGAGCACTCCGAAAGCTAGGAAGATATTTTATTTATCTTATAACCAGAGAGCCTCTGTCACATACATAACAGAGATTCAACAAAGGTCACTTTCCTGATTACCCATTGAATGCATGGCTTTTCTTCAAACCTTTTTATTTTTGAATGGCACCTCCAGAGCTGCTTTTTTCTTTTTTCTTTTTTTAAAGAAAGAGGGACAATGAGAGAGAAAGAGAGACTAAACTTTATTCAGTTTTTCATGTGGCCCTTGCTGCCCCAACACTTTCCCATAAAGAAATGGCAGGCTTGACCCAAACTAGGACAGTATCATTCCAGAAATTCACCTGAAATGTCATTTGGGTTATTACTATTTTGAGAAGAACTGGCTTCCAGTTTTTTGGAGTTGCCCTCAGTGTTTTTTTGGTAACATAAGTATTCTGTAAATTCATTTTTTTGTTAATAAGCCATAAGGAAAAATTTCAAACACCGAAAAAGTTGAAAAAATTTTAAGGTAAGCATCCATATATTTACCACTTAGATTCTCTAATGAACATTATTTTTTTGTCCACTAGATTTAATAATTACCCAGGGATGCACTGGGCTTCAAAAGGAAAAAAAGGGGGGGCACTTTTATGTCATTGTTTATAATTTCAAAAGCAAAATGAAAAAAGATTATATGACAACTATTTTTGAGTGCTTCCTATGATTTAAGTCTCATATCTATGTTGCTTTTAATTCTTACCAAAATTCCTTCAAGGAAACTGAGGTTTAGAGCAAGAATTAAGAAACTTGGCCAAGTGCCAGAGTATGTACTTCAATGCCAAAACTTATATATTTTTAATGACTCCATACCAAGCCTAAAAAAATCACATGAAACAAACAACCCCCCCCAAAACAAGACAAAACAAATGAAGAAGGCATTACTGACTACCTATTCACCATTCATTTCACTTTCCCCCCATCCTAAGAGAAATCTGATTTTTTCAGAACACTCCCCATCTCAGCCTCGTGTCTCAGGGAAAGTTACCTCTCAATCTAACTCAACCCCAGGACCCAGAGAAGGAACACATCTTCCTTTCCTGTGACTAAGTAAAACATCAGTCAAAAACCGGTCAGATATGGCAGTGTTTCAATTATATGGCATGGGTCAGGAACAGGCATGAGACACAATTTGGACAAATAATTCACAAAAGAAGTCCTCTCAGAAGCTTCCTCATTCTTATAGCTTTGGACATCAGTTCTGGACACATGAAGCAACCACATAGCTAGGAGCTATTACAGCCACAGAACTACCATGAAGAAAGCAGTCTAAAGATAAAATCAACACACCAAGGAAAAGAGCAGAGCAGAAAGTTAAGAGAAAAGAAGCTGTATTCAACTGATACAACTCTAAACTCCCACTACTTCTGGACTGCAAGTTTTGAGTTCAAACATTTCCTCATTATATGATTACTTTGAGTTTTCTGCTGTCATTATTATATAATATGCTTAGAAAACCACCAACATATCATATTGAAGAAGTAGATCATTTGTCCTTTTCTCTTCCTAATTGGCTGAAGCATGGTACAAGCAGAACAATGTATACTCTCCACTGACCTATAATGCTATTGTATGTAGTATTTATCATAATGGAAAACAAAGTACAACTTAATAAGAAAGGAACATTTTTTGGGAAATAGCATATCAGAAAAACACACACATATACCAAAAGCTGAGAGAAAATGGGTGAACTGCCAGAGTTGGGTAGGAGGTTTGTATATAACAAAAGGGAGGGCAGAGAGGAAAGGACAATACATTTTTTTCTACAGTTTAAACATGTTGCCTGTGATGGGAATGGTATTATTTATTTACTCATCCTTAAAACAATACAGCCTAGCAGAAGTGAGGGCAGAAAGGCTGTTTATACATCTTTCAATGTGATAGATGCTGAAGCACAAGCTCATAATTGTTCGCCTGCTCTTTATAGAAGTTACCAACTACCTCTAAAGTAAGTTATGTGTTAATAAAAATCTAGGCTTTACTACTGCAGAACAGTATTACGAGTATATGTCTCATACGACCAACCTCACTTTTAGGTTTATAATAGAGCCAATATATGAAGAATTACTTTTTAGTTAGAAAAAATGCAATTATGTACCCCCTTGAGTTTGTCCAATCTTAAGACTTTTCCATTGCTTTTTGGTATATATATTTGGTATCTGTTTTGAAATTATTTTGAAAAATGTGATCATATTCCTTCAATTAACAGTACACCACAACGCATGTAATTAACTTTATGACAGTATACTTCATTGCCCCTGATGGCTTTTGTACCACTGCAATATACATTTTACTTCCATAACCGCCGTGTTATAAACTGCCACACACATCAGTCAAGCATCTTTTAAGCAGGTGTAAAAAGTGCAGTAGACGGGGAAATCCTTTACAGTCACCAATCCAAGGATTCTGCATTCTTCTGCATAGAAGTCAGCTTGCATCTAGTATAACTCCCTTCTGCCTAAGGACTTTCATTAATAGTTCTTACAGGATAGCTGCATTATAAGGAATTCTTTCAGGTTTTATATATATGAAAAGTGTCCCTTTTTTACCTTAGTTTCTTAAAAGATGTATTGTCTTGATGTACAACTAGGTTGACATATTTTATTTTCTATACTTTAAAGATGCTGCTCTGTGTATCTTCTCCTGGCTTTCATTTCTGACAAGAAGTCTGCTGTTACTCTTGTTTTGGTGTCCTAGTCCCGTGGGGCTTCAAAGCTTATCCAGTCTCTTCCTTTCACCAAATTTAGTGCTCCTCAACCTTAGGGAGTTTCCTCTGGTTCAGGCTCCAGGTCAGTGTTCAGCTGAAGATTCCCCACTGGCTTCTTTTTCTCCCTCCTGCTTGATGAATTCTGCCTGAGGCTTTTTTCCTGAATTTCCATCTTTCTCCACAACTCAGGGAGACTCTAAGGCTGTATTTAGGTCTTTCCACTCTGTTTAGTGTACTGCAAATCCTCCAGTCAGCAATCTAGAGCTATCAGAAGGGTCATCTCATTCCATCCTTTTGCTTAGGGATCATGTCCTAAACTGCCTGTTACCCAATTCTTCAGAGCTGTTTTTTATAGATTTTGTTCAGGAAAGTATGTCTGGTCTCACTTCCTCCACTGGGGCTAGAAACAAGAGTCACTGTCCTAATCCCCTTTATTAAGCATGGGGTTTTAAGTACTAAGAAGGAATCTGAACCAAGAAGTCCAAAGGAAAAAAATATTACAAAACAGACTAAAATGAGTTTTTGTCTTTAATGAAGAGAAGGTACCATTAACAGAGCGTCTGTCATATAATACTATAGTAGGCAGTAGGTTTTCATTTAAAATCTAATTTAATTTTCTGGATGCAAAAGTGTACCCTCAAGTGACATTCTAAAAATAGTAAGTGTCACAAAATACGACCTCCTCTACTTTATTGTTCCAAGAATCTTCAGAAATACAAGGGAAATTTGCTATTTAATAAATGGAATTCATTCTCAATGTTTCTTTCACTGTATTGTAGCTTTTGTCCTTCTAAATAGAGGATGAAAATAAGGTATTTCTGATTCCTGCAGTCCAGCTCTGAACTTCCCTCATGTCCTCCGCCGTCTCAGGTTACTTTGCTGTGCAGGTTTTGAAGATAACCTAGGGAGAATGTCTGGTTCCTGCACACCCAAGAATGATACTTTCTAGTTTCCTGAAAATGGCGAGCTGAAGAGAGACAGCTTCCCGTTTGGCTCCTTGACTGGATGGGAAAAATTCGGGTCATCTCCAGTATTCCGAGGTGCAATATTGGGACTATCATCACAAAACCTCAGTCCTAGTTTGAACAGTGGGTTGGTGGATCAGTGACTGGGGAGAAGTGAGTGGAAAAAAAGAGGGATTTTCTCCAACCTGTCTTGGACGCAGCAGCTCAGGTGCCATTGTTTACTTTTGGCCAGGGAGAGGGGGAGTTGACTAACACAATCAGTGACAGATTACAGCTGAGAAGCCATGCTTTATAAAAGACAGTGCATCCGCTGGGTGCAATTTCAGACACTCATCTAACTCATTCATTGTGTGTGGTGAAAACAGTGTCTGGAAGCTGCCTGCAGAGGAACCTAGCCGAGCATGTCTGCCCCGGAGTGACGGGCATTATAGTGCCCTCTCCCCTGCTAATGGGAGATGCAAGAGGTGGCTACCTGCCCCTAATGGGAGATGCAAGAGGTGGCTACCTGCCCACCTTCTTACACGCCTGATCAGGAGGAGTCTGTGATCAGAACTCAGCTCAGTAGGGTATATCTACCCAATGGGGCCACTTGGCTACAGTTACTCCAAGCTGCCTAAAACTCTCGAACAAGGCAGGGACTAGCATCAGCCTCAGGAACCTCTCAACAAAAAGGGTAGCCTGGGCTTTCAGTCCCCAAGTTCTGTGAATAGCCAAGATCCAAGGTCCTAATCTCCTCAGGTGGGACTGAGCTTCCACATGCCCTAGTCATTACAATTGAGACCTACATAAACTGGCCCAGATAGGCTAGTGCCTCCTTCATGCCTGTCCTTCCATGCTGGGACAGCGACAACCCCACAAGCATCTCTTGGGGCCACTGAAGATCACAAGATATCCAAGAGAGAGGCATCAGCATTCCCGGGGAAGCTAGCTTCAGACTGGCTACTCTCCTTGGATCAATCAGAGTCCCATACATCTACACGAGGATCTACTAGTCTCCCAACAGATCCTGGGTCCCCAACTTAAGAGGGTCATGTTTGGTCAGGGAGAAAACAAACTGCCCAGGAGTGCATCTCAGGTGGCACTGAACTCTATTCTCTCAGGATGTGGGAAAGGGCAGGGTCTTCTACTCCTCTACAGGAGAAAATTTTGGCGAGATCCTCTAGGAAAACCCACGGCCACTTGAGATTATCAATCTTCACCCACCCCACCACAAGCTCAACTCGGAAGAGTCTCCAGCTAGATGAGATATAAGCACACTCCCTCATGGTACACACTGACTTCAGGGGCAAAAGCTCAGAACCCTCCCCAACTCCATTTTTATGTGTGTTTGTTTTGTTTTCTGGTTGTTGTTGTGGTCAAATACTTTTAACTTTTTTAATTTTTAGCTTTTTGATGTTTCTTATATTTTTATGCTTTTTTCTCTATTGTTATTACTGAATTTGATCTTCTTGGATGTATTTTTTTGTTGTTGTTCATTTGTATGTATTGGTGGTTGGTTTCTACTGTCACTGTGTCTTTTTGAACTCAACTGCTGCCTCCATAGCATTGGAGTCCAACTGGGGAAACAAACTCTTCATGATAGCAAACTAGTCCTCAGACTCCTTAGGTCAAAGAGATCTACGCTCCATACTAATCTCTTCTTCCCTGTACTCTGGCAATGCCTAAACTATATGCTGTTCTCTCTCACCCTCACCCAAAGTCTTTACCCACTTGCATCCCATTTCTATTTTTCCTTACTCTTAATTGAATAACCTATACCTTGCTAATACCTTGTAGTCACAAGTTCCACACTACCTCCCTAAATCCCTTCCTTGGCTTTCTAAAACATTTCTTCTCCCCACCTATGGAGGCCTGGCTAACTGAAGAAAAGATCATCCTTGAAAATGGGCATTTGCTTGCTATCTTAATATATTGTGAGATATTTCACAGAAGAAAACTGCTCCAATAGGTGCTAATCATCATTATAAAAGTTTTAGGGGCTGGGGCAGTGGCTCGGCAGTTACAGCACTTGCCCAGCATGTGCAAGTATACAGGTTCAAATCCCAGCACCCATGTACACAACTAAGTGTCAGAGCAATGGAAGCCATGTTATAAAAAAAGTTGATTCCCTATCTCTTTCTCTCTCTCACTGTCCTTCTTTCTTAAAAAAGAAAGAAAAGTTTTAGTAGAAACTGTCTAGTATATGCACCTATAGGCTCACAATTCTTCATTGACTGGACTGGCAGCTATTATTCTGTGCTTCCTAAATAGCATCCCAACCCAATGAAACAGTCATAAGAAGCTCCAATAACCCCTACAAGAGAAATAATATTCACTGTAGGTCTTCAAGCCACACCCTGTGTTTCTGAAAATGAAGAAAAGGGGAAATAACTCTCCCCGCCCCCCACCTCACAGCTCCCCATTCAAGGACTCCATGGTTGGTGTCCTGGATGAAAACCTAGGAAAAATTTAATCAACATTATGATTAGTAACTCAGTCAAAGAGTTGAAAGAAGAATTAAGGAAAGAGATCAGAGACCAGTTTCAAGTGGTGAGAGACAACTTTTATAAGTAAATAAGGGAACAATTCCATGAGATGAAAGATTATATTTATAAAGAGTTAGACACCCTGAAAAGAGATGTAGCAGAGCTTTCAGAATTGAAAAATACTGTCAACCAAATCAAATTTTTACTGGAAAATAGTAACACCAGAGTAAACTCAACAAAAAACAGAATCTCAGCTCTCAAAGAACGTATATCAGATAATGAAGACAGGCTGAGCGATGTCGAGTTTAAGGAGAACAGACAAGAAAAGAAACTTAATGCACATGACCAGAACTTCCAAATAATATTTGACGAGATGAGAAGAAATAATCTGAGAGTAATTGGGCTTGAGGAAAACTCCGAACAGCAAACACGGGGCATTAAGAACCTTCTAATTGAAATTGTAAAGGAAAAAAATTTTTTTTATCAGAATTGACCCAGAATACCATATCCAAGTCGCTTATAGGACACTAAACAAACCTAACCAAATGAGAAATTCTCCAAGACATATTATATGTAAAATGAATAACAGAGAAATTAAAGAGAGAATTCTAAAAGCAGCTAGGGAGAAGCCTCAAATCACATTCAAAGGCAGACCAATTAGGATCACTACAGATTTTTCAGATCAGACAATAAGGGCCAGAAGAGCTTGGAACAATATTTTTCAAACCTTGAAAGAAAACAATTTTCAAGCTAAAATAATATACCCTGCAAAACTCAGATTTAAATGTGACAGGGAAATTGAATACTTCAATGATAAACTCAAGTTAGCAAGATACATGAACACAACCCTGCCCTAAATATTCTCAAGGACATTCTTCATTCAGAAGAAAATGCTATTAATACCTTAAACCCTTAAACAAGAAAGTGTCAACAACCAATTTACACTCCAAAAGATATACAAGATGGCACAAAACAAAGCAATAGTCACAAGTTTGAGACTCAGATTCCCATATCTATCCTAACTCTGAATGTGAATGGTCTCCATGCCTCAATTAAAAGACACAGATTGGCTTATTGGATAAAAAAAAAAAAATTCCAACAATATGTAGTCTACAGGAGACACACCTCACACTCAAAAATAGACACAGACTAAAGGTGAAAGGCTGACCAAATGTCTACCAGGTCTGTGGTCCAAAAAGCAAGCTGGCATGGCAATCCTAATATCTGATAAAATTAATTTTGATCTAAAATTAGTCAGAAAGGACAACGATGGACACTATGTCATATTAAAAGGGACAATTCATCAAGAAGATATAATGATAATTAACATTTATGCCCCCAATTACAACCTCTCCAGATATATGAAAAAAACACTTAAGGACATTAAAACCCTCATTGATCTCAATGCAATAATACTGGGGGACTTCAATACACCATTATCAACACTAGACAGATCATCAAAACAAAAAATCAATAAAGATATCTCCAATATGAACAACTCTATTCATCAATCGGGCTTAACAGAATATTCCATCTACAGAATATTCCATCCTAAGTCAGCTTCTTCTCAGCAGCTCATGGATTCGTCTCTAAAATAGACCACATCCTAGTCCACTGAGCTAACCTTAACAAACAAAAAAAAAGTTGATATGGTCCCATGTATCCTGTCACACCACAATTCTATGATCTTAGCAATCAACACAAGAAAAACAACAGAAACTGCTCAAATACTTGGAAATTGAATAATACCATCTTAAATGAAGGATGGATAAAAGAGGTAACAAGATCAGAAATCAAGAAATTCTTGGAAACGAATGAGAATGAAGAAAAAACATGTTGAAATCTCTGGGATAGTATGAAGGCATTCTTAAGAGGTAAATTTATAGCACTGAGTGCTTACATCGAAAATCAGGAAAGATCCCAAATAGTCTTATACTGCAATTCAAATGCCTGCAAAAAAAGGAACAATCCAATCCAAAGGCTAATAGAAGATAGGAAATAACTAAAAAAATAGCTAAAATCAATGAAATTAAGAACAACAACAACAAAACACAAATTATCAATAAAACAAAGAGTTGGTTCTTTGAAAAAATAATGATATTGCAGCCTTCGAAGGTAAATGGATGGCTATGGAAGAGATCATGATGAGTAAAATCAGCTTAACCCAGAGATCTAAGGGTCGATTGTCTCCACTCATCTGTGGAGGTGGGGACTAGACTCTGGACAGTGAGAAAGTTGGTCTATTAGCATGTGTTAAATCCAGATAAGATGTAATGTTTTACAATCTAATACTTTTATTAGAGTTATAGTGGGAAGGGGAAGGGAGGGATAAGAGAGGGTAATTGGGGGGGCACTCCTGGGGATAATTGCAATATCCAGAATATATACACATTTTATATTATTTTGTTAAAATCTTGTAAGGTTGTTCAAAAATAAAAAAAATTAAAAATTAAAAAAAAAAACAGGATTGACAGACCCCTCGCCAACCTCACCAAAAGGAAGAATGAAGTGAAACAAATCAACAAAATCAAAGACAAAAATGGAGATATCACTACTGATTCAACCAAAATCCAGAAGATTTTGGTTGAAATAATCAGAACTTATTTGAAAATTTATACTCTGCCAAGTTCGATAATCTGGACGATATGAACAGATACAACATCCCCATTTTAACACTGTAGGACACTGAAAATCTAAACCAATCTATCTCAGGTAGTGAAATCAAAGTAGCAATCAAAGATCTTCCAAAAAAGAAAAGCCAGGACCAGATGATATACTGTAGAATTCTACCAAATTTTCACAAAAGAATTAATACCAATCCTCTATAAGCTTTTCCATGAAACTGAAAGGGTTGGAGCACTCCCAAACACACTTTATGAAGCAAACATTACACTGATACCAAAACCCAACAAAGACACATCAAGAAAAGAAAACTACAGACCAATTTCTCTGATGAATATAGATGCAAAAATCTTTAATAAAATTCTAGCTAATTGGATCCAAAAGTACATTAAAAAGTTAATACATCATGATCAAGTAGGCTTCATTCCAGGAAAACAGGGCTGGTTCAATATATGCAAATTAATAAATGTAATTCACCACTTAAAACAGAATTAAAAATAAAAATAATATAACCATGTCAATTGATGCAGAAAAGGCCTTTGATAAAATTCAACAACCTTTTTTTGCTCAAAACCCTGGAGAAGATCAGAATCAAGGGAAGATACTTTAACTATGTAAGATCCATTTACAACAGACCCATAGACAACATTATGCTCAATGGAGAAAGCCTGAAAGCATTTCCACTAAATTCAGGAACAAGACAAGGTTGCCCACTTTCACCACTCTTATTCGATACAGTCCTTGAAACCCTTGTCAGAGCTTTCAGACAAGAGAAGGAAATCAAAGGAATTCAAATAGGAAAAGAGGAAGTCAAGAAGTCTCTATTTGCTGATGACATGATCCTATAACTAGAAGAACCAATAAACTCACCCAGAAAACTTCTAGAGCTTATAAGTGATTTAAGTCAAGTGGCTGGCTATAAGATCAGCACCAATAAATCATTAGCTTTCCTATACTCCAGCAACAAGTCCACTGAAGAAGAAATCAGGAAATCTGTCCCATTCACCATCTCCTCCAAAAAAATAAAATACTTGAACATAAATCTTACAAAGGATATCAAGGACCTCTACAACAAAAACTATCAAACTTTAAAAAAGAAACTGCAGAAGATCTGGGTAGATGGAAAAACACTCCATGATCATGGTTAGCAGAATCAATACAACCAAAATGACCATTCTACTGAAAACCCTATCAGATTTAATGCAATCCCCATCAAGATACCAATGTCATTCTTCATGGATATAGAAAAAGCAATCCTCAAGTTCGTATCGAATAACAGAAGACCCAGAATAGCCAAAACATTACTCAGCATGGAGGAGGAAACAAGTGGTATCTCAGTTGCGGACTTGAAACTATACTATAGGGCTACAGTAACAAAAATAGCATGGTATTGGTATCAAAACAGAACTGAAGACCATTGGAATAGAACAAAGGATTCTGAGATGAACGCCCATACCTTTAACTATCTGATATTTGATAAAGGGGGCAAAAGCATAGTGTGGAAGAAAGACAGCTGGTTCAACAAATAGTGTTGGACAAACTGGACAGCCATATGTAGACAACTGAAATTGGATCCTTATCTTTCATCCTGCACAAAAATTAAATCAAAATGGTTCCAAGATCTGGATATCATATCAGCAACTTTACAATTGCTTCAAAAAGAAGTAGGATCAATACTACATGACACAGGGGTTGGCATTGCCTTCCTTAACAAGACTCCCATGGCGCAAGCAATAAAGTCAAGAATAAATGAATGGCTACCATTCAATTAACTTTAGGCTTAAGTAGGGAGAAACATGGAACCATGGGGAACCCAAGGGCCTGGCACCAGCCTTGGCTTATTCTGCCATTATACTTTTATCTTTGATTGTTTGACGAAGAATTCCTGCTAATTGTAAGACCTTGTTTAACGAATAAAATGGAAAAAGAAAAAAATAAATAAATGGGACTCAATTAAACTGAAAAGCTTTTTTTACAGCTAAAGAATTAGTCAAGAGAGATCCTACAGAATGGGAGAAAATCTTTGCCTCCTACACCTTGGTCAGAGGGCTAAAATCCAGAATATACAAAGAACTCAAAAAACTGAACAACAAAACCACAAATAATCCAATCAATAAATGGGCTACAGATCTAAAAAGAAACTTCTCAGTGGAGGAAGTATAAAAAGCCCATAAACATATGCAGAAATGCTCTACATCACTAGCAATAAAAGAAATACGAATCAAAACTTCACTGAGATTTCACCTGACTCCAGTCACAGTGGCAAAAATGAAGAATACAAACAATGACACATGCTGGTGGGAGGGGCTGTGGGAAGAGAGGAATACTTTCACACTGTTGGTGGACCTGCAAGTGTGTACAGCCACTCTGGAAAGCAGTGTGGAGATTCCTCTAAAAACTAGGGCTGGAACCACCTTATGACCCAACTATCCCACTTCTGGGTATTTCCCCAAAAGAGTTAGAATTGGCATAATATAGAGATACAGCTTCATCAACGTTTATAGCAGCTCAATTTACTATAGCTAAACTATGGAACCAACCCAGATGCCCCTCACTCAACAAGTTGATTCAAAAACTGTGGTACATGTATACAGTGGAATACTACTCAGCTATTAGAGAGAACGATATTATGGCATTTGCAGCCAAATGGATAGAGATGGAAAAAATCAGGCTAAGTGAAATATCCCAAACTCAGAGACTCAAGGGCCGAATATTGTCTCTCATTTGTGGAAGTGAGAATACAATTGGAAACAGTATGATAGATGGCTTAGCTAATAATAACCTCAATGTGTATGAATTTTTACAGGAACAGAGTGAACCTGGTCTAGGATGATGAAAGATGTGGGAGGGGGGCAGGGTATAGGGGAGGGAATAGGAAAGATATCAAGGAGATCACAGGGAGGGAGTATGGGGGAATCAACTCAGAGGGAAACCTTCAACTTCCATGAGAAGTCCATTTATCACGGGGGTTTAAGAGGGGGAAACATGGAATCATGGGGAACCCAAGAGGGGAACCATGGAACCGCATCAGCCTTGGCCTGCTCTGTGAATATACATTTATTTCTTGTTTGTTTGATAATGATTCCCTCCTAATTGTAAGCCCATATTTAATGAATAAGAAAAGAAAAAGAAAATAAGTCATTTCTGCTTTTAGGGAACATAGCATTGTTAAAATAAAGAAAATACTATTTCATTTTCCCAGATATCTCAAGTTTACCTTATTTTTTTTGAAGTGCTGGCTTCAGAAAATTGATTTAATAACTGGGTGCAAATGAAATAAAAGTGGCTTCCTTTTTAGCTGGAATGGATATGAAATGACAGAATGGGAGCACAGAAGGAATTATATGACAATATTTTAATAGTTACCTATGGATGGCAAAATTATAGTTGATTATTTCTTTTTTAAAACTTGCCTGAATTTTCTGCATTAATCATTTAATTTTAATTCAGAAGATTGAATTATTAAAAAAAACCTCCTTCTGTAGGAATACTATTCAGCATTATAAAACAAGGAACATTATTCTGTCATTTGCTACAACATAGATGGAACTAAAATATGTTATGCTAAATGAAATAAGCCAGATACAAAAATAAAAATATTGTATGATCTCACTTAGATATAGAATCTTAAAAAAATAATAAAAAAAAATAAATAAATTAAGCTGGGTGGATATGGTGGCATCCACAAGTACTTGGGAAGCCAGGCAAAAGGATCTCCTGATTTTCCTTTTGGAGGGCTTTGAGATGAAGTGTAAGCTGTATCTGGAAGATCCAAAAAACTCCATCAATAAACTGCTTGAACTCATAAGTAGATTTAGCAAAGTGGCAGGATACAAGATCAACACGCATAAATCAACAGCTTTCCTATATACCAATAATAACAGGACTGAAGAAGAAGTCAGGAAATCAGTTCCTTTCAAAATAGCTTCAAAAAAAAAATAAAATACTTGGGAATTAACCTAACAAGGCAAATCAAAGATCTCTTCAATGAAAACTATCGAACATTTAAGAACGAAATCCAAGATGACCTAAGAAGATGGAAAGATGTCCCATGCTCTTGGATAGGCAGAATTAATATAATAAAAATGGCCATTCTACCAAAAGCTTTATATAGATTTAATGCTTTCCCTATAAAGATACCTATGTCGTTCTTTACAGACATAGAAAAAGCTATTCTCAAATTCATTTAGAACAACAAGAAACCAAGAATTGCCAAAGCACTACTAAGCAAGAAAGATGAAACAGGCGGTTTTGCCATTCCAGATCTAAAACTATATTATAGAGCCCTAGTAACAAAGACAGCATGGTACTGGTATCAAGATAGGAAAGAAGACTAATTGAATAGAAGACCCCGAAACAAATCCTCAAATCTTTAAACATCTGATTTTTGACAAAGGGGGACAAAATATTACATGGAGAAGTGACAGCCTCTTCAACAAATGTTGCTGGACAAACTGGTCATCCACTTGCAGAAAGTTGAAATTAGACCCATATCTTTCACCTTGCACAAGAATCAAATCAAAAGGGATCAAGGAGCTTGGTATTAAACCAGCTATGTTGCAACTGATAGAAGACAAATTAGGTCCAACACTTCAACATTTGGGAGTAGGCAAAGGCTTTCTCAACAGGTCTCCAAAAGTGAAGGAAGTAAAGTAAAAAATCAGTGAATGGGATGCCATAAAGCTAAAAAGCTTTGTACTGCCAAGGAAACAATAAAAAAAGTCAAGAGGTTTCCTACAGAAATGGAGAGAATCATGGGCTATGATTCCTCTGACAGGAATCTACAAAATCCTCAAAAATCTCAACTACAAAAACACTAACAGCCCAATTAATAAATGGGCCAAAGAGCTAAATAGAAACTGCTCAACAGAGGACATTGATCAAGCCAATGAATACATGAGAAAGTGCTCTAAATCTCTAGTAATCAGAGAAATGCAAATGAAAACCACATTAAGATATCACCTTA
>PVKS010019584.1:0-38828 GCA_004027875.1 Aplodontia rufa
ACATATCAGCAGTTAATTACAGCTGAGTAACCTAAATGAAGGGCTGTCCCACACCGTCATCAAAATTTAGATAAATTTTAATGAAGTCACAAATTCTCTAGTCTGACAATTTAATATTTTCCCAGTAACTTTACCTTTATTATGTGTGAGCAAGGTTGAAAGTCTGTTTTTATAGGAGAAACTTAATGATACCTTGGCATATTTTTCTTTCTTGTTAATTTGGGAATACCTGATATATTTTCATTTAGTAAAATCTCTGGTTTAAGAAACCTAAAATGTTTACTTAATTTTATTGTGATTTATGCATCCATCTTACTGGTTCCTAGCTAGCAAGATGCTAATTCTTTAAATGGTCAGACATTTACTATTTTCTGGCCCTTAACTACCACAAGCAATCATATTTGATGCCCCTTAATTAGAGCACCTTTTTTTCTTTCCAGGTTCTTTTTCCACCTCAGCAATCGAGACAATACATTTGCTTACCACGCTGCTCTCCTAAGTGTTCTTTTGCATGTAAATTAATCTTGATTCAGTTTACACTGTCATGCTGAGTGGTACAAATTGCCTATAACAATAAAACAGCATGAGTTAAAAATAAAGGGGGGTGGGAAGGCAGATTGAATGTGTGCCTTACTTGATAGGATGTTACTTTGCTTTATGCCAATACATTAGCTGACGATAATGAATCTTCTGTTCTGAAAAGCATGGTTTAGTTGATTTTTTTAATTTTACTTCAATGGAGCAGTACCTTGTCTTTTATAGAACAAGTTAGACAAACCATTAATGACAAGAGTGTTAAGGTTAAATATGAAGCAATGCATTCACTTCTCTGAGTGCTATCCATCTTTCCATTTACAGGAGCTTGACAAAAGTACTGGCTTTGTACAACATTTCCTTTAATTACATGCTGCGGGAAACAGGCTTTTAACATAAACATAGTTGCATTCATTTATTCAGCAGTTGCTCTTCAATAGAGCTTAATGGAGAAGGTTTAAATCCTAAATGAGTACACACATCTCTCAGCAGTGTTATGTCAGCCACTGTGCTTTACTTAAAAGCAGTGCTTGACTGCTTGTGTGGTTTTTAAAGCTTCTGCCTAATGTTGAAGTTAAACGACCTAAGACAGAACATAGTGTTCCCACAGTTTGCAAGTGCTTAGTAAAAATTGCTCCTTGATAGAATCTAGGTAGTTCTATTTAATATCTGTTGGCAAAAGTCTTTTTGCAGGGTCTTCATATAGTTAATCAGAGGGACTCTTTAAAATTTAAGATTATATTGCAATAAATGACTAAAATACATACGCCTGAAGTTGCAAGATCCTTTGAAAACAAAATCATATGTTACCATTTTCATAAATTTTGATAATTGCTGTGCACATATCAAACATCTGAGAAAAGATTATTGTTTTTAATGAATACTCCTAGGTATCCATGACTTATAGCATAGATCCAAGTAGATGACATTTATTGTAATTACTTTATTGTTTTAACCTGGATGATAGTTTTCAATATTTTTTCCCAAGGGTTTAGTTTGTTATTGAATTTCTTCACCAAATATTTTCAAAAGATTCCGATGTTAGTGAGAAGTCTTGTGTTAATTCTATGGTTTTTCACTCATTATTTTGCTTTATTTTTTTAAAAAAATAGTATTCAAAACATCTCAGGATTTTTATTTTTAAAGAGAGAGGGACAGTGAGAGAGAGAGGTAAAGAACGATTTTATTTAGTTGCTCATGTGGCTTTCGTTGCTCCGAGATTTCATTGTGTACGTGGTGCTGGGGTTTGAACTCAGGTCATTGCACATGCCCATGCCGGGCCAGTGCCATAACTGCTGAGCCACCGCTCTAGCCTCACATCTCAGGATTTTTCTATTCACTTTTTTTCCTACTTGTTTTCAAATTTTTTTACTTTGGAAAGTTTAGTTTTTTTATTGACAACTGTAGAAAGGCTGTACATTTTCTAGAACTACATGACTGTTGAGTGACTTCTAGTCATTGTTGAGATAATATTGTTGACGTCTGTCATACGAGGCCACTCATCAGGTAATGGTGCTACCTATTCCATTATCACTTTGATTTGTTCTCAAGCAGTGTTTGGCTGACCTTTGAATGAACAGGAAAAAAATCGTGGTAGTAAATAAATATATTCTTAAGAAGTAAAAACTGAACAATTTACATAACTCAGGTTCTCTAAATGTATTGAAATTTCATATTTGTGGGCTGGAGTGGTGGTTCAGCAGTTTGAGCGCTTGCCTTGTGTGTGCGAGGACCTGGGTTTGAACCCCAAGCGCCACATACCACCACTAAGTATTGGAGAAACAAAGGCCAGATTAAAAAAAATAAATAAAATTGATATATTCTCTCTCCCTCCCTGCTTGTCTCCCTCCCCCTTCTTCTCTCCTTCTTTAAAAAATAATTCATATTTGTGATTGTAACTTATGGTATAATATTAAAAATTAGATTTATGAAGAGTGATTTTGGCTGCATTTTTAGTACATTTTCCTACCCAATGAAGTTTTTATAAAATCTCTGAAACTGGCATTTTAAAAAAATTTGTATTATTATCTTATAAATTACATTCTCAAGTGATATTGCTTTTGTTGAGAAGGGGTTTTTTTTGCCTCTGATCTTAAAATTATTTAAGTGATTTTCATAAATCAGTAAAAGGGAGCCTTCTTTTTCTTTTATAGGAATGCTGACAGGAATGAATGAAACTTCTGCCATAATTATTGCCGCACCACAGAATTTTACTCCTTCCATGGTCCTTCAGAAGGTTGTAAATGTAGCCAACGTCGGTGCAGTACCTTCTGGCCAAGATAATATACACAGGTGGGTTCACTGACACATTAGTATGGAGATGACTTGTATAATTATGGAATTTTCAATTCATTATTTTCTTTGGAAATAATAACCCCTAGACATGTATATACCCTCCCACTTTTTCAGATGATATACTTGACTGATGGGTTTGTGTTCAGGTTCTTTCTTTATTTCATAGCTTCTGTGTTAGACCAGCATAGCTTCTTCTGAGAGATATACATAGTTTATCTACATTTTAAAACAGTTTGGTAATTTGTAAAGCTTATTTTTATGAGGTGCTTGAGAGTTTATCTTATTTTGCTGGAGTCAGTGGATTTCTAGGAACTATCTTATAAAGTAGTAGAATTGGGCTTTTTCAAAATTGAAATGGGGGGTGCGTGTACGTTATATATAGATGACCTTTGGAAAAACAGTTCCCTAAGCCTGCTTCCAGTTAACAAGTTGTTGCTAGATGACTAGCATAGGCCAAGTGCAACTTCTGTTCAGACCAGAAATTTCTTCACCACCAAGCATCTGAAGCATGAGATCCAAGTCATTTGTCCTGAAAGGCAGCAGCAAATGTGATTAATATGTTTGTTCTGTTTGTATTCTTATGAATACCACTTGTTTTCAATGGCAGTGAAGATAAAATAATTACCCCTTCACTGTGTGGCTGTGAAATAGTCCTCTGTATGCCTAAGGGAATCGATGCGTACTATCTCATAGCATGCATTTACATTAAAAATATCTATGCATTATATTTAGTGCTCCTTTTCTTATATAATTATCAACTATAGAAAATAAATTTAGGGAAGGCCTCCAGACCTTTAAAAAAATTGTTTTTTTCAATTAGTGCAGAAGCAGGTGACACCCCATATAGAAAGCGTATAATTTGGGTTTTAGACCTAATTCTGCCATTATTGGACTTGATAATCTTGAGGAAGTTATAACTTCTCCTCATGGGCTTTCAGTTCCTCATCTGTTCAGAAACGGTGACAGGGTTTTGTTTTTTTTTTTTTTTTAAAAAGGGGGAGGAAATTAAAATGAAATTCTATGACATCACACCTGTGGAAAACACAACATCAGAAGAGTTGATCTGCCGTTATTCAAACCTGCCTAATTGCACCAGAATTCGGGATGGAATGAAAGCTGCATGCACTAGGAACAAAAATAGATTTACCTCATCCCTTTTAAAAAAAAAAAAAGAGAGAGAGAGAAAACGATATCCCTAAATAAGTTTCTTAAGAGGTCTTATGCTTCAGTTTCTTAATTTATGATGAGTCCTATCTATCTCACATAGGATGATGATGATAAAAATAAGAAAATAGATATAAGATCATCCTAATGAAATCATTATGCAAATTCAGGTTTTCTATTACCCTCCAATGCAGGCGGGGGTGGGGGTAGTGAACAGAAGCCTTTTCAGTAAAAAGGAATGTTTTGGTTCGGAGTTTTCCAGGTTTGATTTTTTTGTTTGTTTGTTTTTTCTTTTAATCTTGTTGCTTTTTCTGGGCCCTTGGAATTGTTGAAATTACTTTTAAAAATGGTGTATATCAACTCCACCTTTGGCTTCTTCAGCGTGAAAACCTGACACATTCAGCATCCATCCACTGTGGTCTTATTTTAATGTTCTTTTATAATGTACAGAAAGACATTCAGTACTCATTGCTTATATTCACACTTATAATTTAGCCTGTTTTGTTTAATATGTGGGTTGTTTGTTCTACCTTTATAAAAGCAATGGTAGCTTTACAAATTGTTTTTTAGAGGAAAAAAGTCAAAATTAAATCATGAAAGCCATCTTCATATTGAAAGATGGGCTTAGGACACCTGGCACCGTTGTGTAATTTTACCCATAACCTGTCTTAGTGATTGGGGACTGGATGCCTGGTCATATTACTTAAATTGCAGTCAGTGCTCAATTTCCCATGCTAATGTAGAGGGAATACACAACTAAGAACCATTTATGTTTGACTTTAGAATACAGAGATTGTGGGGCTGGAGCGGTGGCTCAGTGGTTTCGGCGCTTGCCTGGCAAGCACGAGGACCCAGGTTCAAACCCCAGCACCATGTACACAACTGAGTGTTGGAGCAACTGAGGCCATGTGAAAAACTAAATAAAGTTGTTTCTCTCTTTCTCTGTCTCTCTCACTGTCCCTCTCTCTTAAAAAAAAAAAAAAAAGAATACAGAGATTGTACTCAGACTCAATGTTCATGGTCCTCACAAATCCGATAGATCCCTTAGACACTTTTCTGTTCCAGTTCTGTTGTCAGTGGCTTGGTGTTTGGCTTTGTAACCAAGGGAAGAAGCACAATTTACTAGTCAAAAGTGAATAAAATGCCTGCACTTAAGAATATGCCACGCTGTCCTAATTTGCTTCTCGAGTTCTACCATACTTAATTGAAAATACTTCATATTTACTTTTATAGGCAAAGTATAGCTGTAATCTCTAAATTGTAGAAAGCTTTCAGGTAATAAACAACTCACTATATTTTTCATACAGAGGTTGGTAAAAATTATTCTGTATACCTAGCACTCTTGCCATTCTTTCATGCTTGTAGCAATTAGAACAAATAAAAACGAATTAATTGTCAGTAAAAGCTAAATCAACTTTTCTTAATTTCATTTAAAATGAAATAACTGGCTGAAGCGGTGGCTGGGCAGTTACAGCGCTTACCTGGCATATGCGAGTGTGCAGAGTCGAACCCCAGCACCATGTATGCAACTAAGTATCAGAGCAATGAAAACCACTTGAAAAACTAAAAAAAATAAACAACTGATTCTTTCTCTCTGTGTCCCTCCCTATTTTAAAAAAATTTTTTAAATGAAATAGCAAGTACTGATTACAGAAATTAGTAATTTACCACCTTATTGAATTGCATTAATGTTTTTAACTGCGGAATTCAATATTATGTCACCCTGTGGGATCAATGAAGTCTCTATTTCTAAGCCTGTTTACTATTTGTTTATGATAAAATTAAAATCCCTATGAAATTTTTTAATGACTTCCTTATTCTTCCATGATAGTTGCTTCTTTGAGTTTATGAAGAATAGAACCAGCCACTCTAATATTTATAATGGTAATTGTTTAGGATTATTTTCAAAAACATCAACTATGAAAAACATTTTGACTATTAATATTTTTGGAGATTAATATTTTTTAAAGAGAGAAGGACGGAGAGAGAGAGAGAATCAATTTTTATTGAGTTTTTCACATGGATTTCGTTGCTCTGACACTTAGCTGTGTACATGGGTGCTGAGGTTTGAACCCGTGTACTTGTGAATGCCAGGGAAGTGCCGTAACCACCAAGCCACCACTCCAGCCCCAAAGATTAATATTTTTAGCTCAGCGGTTACAGCAGTTGCCTGACATGCCTGAGGACACCAGTTCAAACCCCAGCACCATGTACACAATAAAGTGTTGGAGGAACAAGGGTCACATGAAAAACTATATAAAATTGATTCTCTCTCTATCTCTCTCTCTCACTGTCCCTCTCTCTTTAAAAAACATTAATCTTGATAATATTCTATTTAAGCTTTTAGAATCTTTTCTTTCTTAAAGGATTTTTATTAGTATATTTTAACCTTTTAATGAAAACATTTCTATCATCTAGTTTGGGAATAGTTTATTCCTACTACTCTTCAAATTTTGTTTATTTTTTATCTTAAATGTCAGGTAAAGGGATATTTAATGGCGGCTAGAGAGGTGGCTCAGTGGTAGAGCATATGCCTGGCATACCTGAGGACCCATGTTCAATTCCCAGCACTACATGCCCAACTAAATAAAGGAAAAACCAAAATCAGATGGAAAATAAAATTAACTCTCTCTCTCTTTAAAAAATAAACCTACTTAATGTAAGAATTTTTAAGAGTAAATGTTAATACGCAGAAGTAAATAATAATATAAAGCAGGAATTTTAATTGAACACAATAGAAAATGTTTCCTAATACATCAACAGAAAATGCCCTCCATTATCAATTAAAGGAGCACAAATTTTATGAAATTCTCTTCAAAAACCTGGAATATTTCCTATGTAGTTAACACTTCTAAGGATCAGTTTAGAAAGTATACCTACTATTAGATTATGTGATGTTTAGTTTTAATTTTCTAAATGAACGATTAAATCAGAAAGCCAAACAGTATGGAAAGACTCAGCTTTATCTTCATAGCCTGGTACTTACTTGGTATTTGAAAAAGGTGTCCTTCAGAGCAAAACCACGTTAACGCTGCTTGTGGAGTTATGGTTATGCTAATCTGGTGTTTTCCAGATTACAGTTACCACTTCATGAGGATTAATACAGAAATGAGAAGTCTGTCGTCATCTAAAAGCATTTATTAAATATGTAGTTGAACATCTTCATTTCCTGTGTTAGATATTCATGAAAATATGTGAGATGTACTATAAACAGTGTACAAGTCTTTAAATTAATTATTTAAGTCAATCCTATAAACTAATCCATAAATCAAGCAATACAAAGGGCAAAATGGACAGCATTACACAGTATATGAATGAACTACAAAGGGAAAAGTCAAGATTTAATGTGTTTTGGGGGAGGAGAATGAAGGGACCAGTAATGGGAATCCTGAATTCATCCAGGCTCAGGAAAAATCACTTCTGAGAAAAATCCAATAAGTGTTGGAGAGGGGGGTTCATGTAGAAACTGAGGTACATTTACTTTTATTACATTGCTTATCCTTTGATGACAGTTCTAATGAGTTATACAGTGACCAAAAATCAGAAAACTAAAAATCTATACCTCTGGAATCTCTAGAATCTTTCTCTGCCAAAAAAGAAAGAAAGAAAGAAAATCATGTGGCACACAACTATAATCCCAGTGGCTTGGGAGGCTGAGGCAGGAGGATCACTAGTTCAAGGCTGTCCTCAGCAGTTTAGGCAGGCCCTAAGCCTCTTAAGGAAACCCTGTCTCAAAATAAAAACAAAAAAAGGATGAGGATGTGGCTCAGAGCTTAAGCACCCATGGGTTGCATCCCAAGTACCAAAAAAGAAAGCAAAAAACCATCAGGGAATTTGTGTAAAACTCATATTCTTAGAATCTACCCCTAAAATTGAGCTTCAGCACATCTGAGACGGTTACCTGCATTTTGGCCAGTACTCTTTTAAGTGCTTAAAAGGCGCATATTCCAAAATCTACAGGTTAAGGCTGCCCTGGATTATGAAGAAGTAATAGCCACATGACACATTTTAAAATGTTTTGCCTATGTTTATATATTTCCTTTTGTACAGATTAGTCAGTCAGGGATACTAGCAGGTAAGATGTTTGTTGGTGCAGGAAATCGAACCTAGGGCCTCATGTGTGCCATTAAGCTCATGCTTTATAACTCAGCTACCCTTGGAGCCTCGGGTAAGATGTTTCATTTATTTTTCTTATATCCATGCCAGTATTTAAGATAGTGTGCTTATTATAGTGTACATTACCGTGCTATGACCACAAGTTTGTCTTTCAGCAGCCTCAGCCATTTCTGACAATGTTATTATTGAAAAATGTTGCCACACTTTTTACTCGTCTTGCCCTTTTAAGGACATCAGATTGACCCTGTGAGGGGAACTGATATGTGAGCCCCTTGTCTCCCGCTCTGCCACAATTCTGTTTTGGTTCTTCGATTATTCAATAAGATCCTAGAACACTGTTGTTAATAACTTAAATCCAGTAATCATATCCCCCCCCATATATCTTAACTAGTGTTTTGGCTTTTCTTTACCATTTTACTTTTTTTAATTTGCAAATTTTGGACATATACAACTTGCAGATAATAAATTTTAGTAGAATGAATGTTTTACTATTGTCACATAGGTTCTTAAGTATTAGGAAAGTCTTGTGTTGTGAATTGAGCAGTGTGTCCCTGACAATCTGGTAGTCAACTTACAAATTTATGAACATATTAAGGCAGTTATTTCAGGTTTAAAATAAAAATCTTGTTATTTGATTAAGTAAAATACAGGTAAAGAACAACTTATTTCAGTTCTAGGCTTTAAACTCATCCAGTTAATCCCCAGTAATCAGGCAACATGTTTAAAGTTATTAATAGAGGAAATATGTATGTGTGTGTATGTGTGTGTATTGTGTGTGTGCATATATATGTAGTGTGTAGTTTCTTCACTCAGTGTCTTTTGAAGACCTTGATTCAGCTTTTGCTAGTCCTAGAATTGTAAATATGTATAGTATAGTCACTTCCTAGTGGTATCTCAAATATTTCCATGTCTTCTGATCATAGGTTGATTAACTCTTAAGGATTAAGGTAGTTTTCTTGTTTATTACTTGTTTTCTTTTCTCTTGATAACTTTAGGACATTTAACTTTGAGGAATTTTGGAAGATCATGATGGAAGACAATTTTTGCTTATCAAATAACATTTAATGTCTTAGTGTACTGACTTTATGAATCCTGAGACTACTGTTAACCTACTTCATCTGTACTAAAACAAAATTTTGTATAAGCAGATGTTGGTGTAAAGATGTCAGGCTTAGGTCTTTTCTACAAAATAACAAATTTGGTCTCCAACAAAACTAAGGAGATTTGAAACATTTAGAAATCCAGAGTTCTTTCTCTGGTTGGTGATTGTCCACTAGAGGGCAGCACGGCTTTTTTATCTGACTGCTTTGGACTCCCCTGACTGAGCAGCATTTCATTGAAAAACAAATGTGGGCCTCAGTAATTTTTACATTGAAAGCATAGTTGGATATTTCAGAAGTAACCAAGCTACACAGCTGATTTTTGCATTAAAACATTCTGTATTTAAGTTTCATTTAATTTAGCCATTTATGAGGTAATGTCTTAATGTAACAGTTTTGCAAATAGGAATATATAACTTTTCATGTAAAACTGAAAAGAAGGATATTCTTTCCTTCTCGTTGACAGTTTTGTAAGGAATCAAAGAGAATGGGTAGGAATTCACTTGTTTTACTATTTGTATTTTTCTTGTTAATCCCTACCTCTCCCTAGCCCCACCAACCAGACAAATCAGAAATGATTGAAAGAACTGGAATACATAATGCCTTCTTTGAGGAAGGTTACTTAGATTATTTAGCTTTCCTATATAAAGTAGGAGAATGATTCAACATTGATCAGATAGGGTGGGGAGTAATATTTTATGCCTCTCTAAAGTTTAAAATAGAAAATAGAAAGACCTGAATTATAATGGTAATTTATTGTGGTGTTAATTCTTTTCATCTGAATATTAGATGAAAATGCTACAATATTATTGGACTATTTATAAAAAATACAGAAACCTATGGTTTTAGATAAATTTTCCAAACTCTAATCACATGTAAATTATTCTTGTTGTTAATTCTACAATATAATGGACTTCACTTTAAAATACATTGTTATAGCCAAAAATAGAATTTTGTACAACTTTCAAATTCTCTGCCTGTTTAAAATGTTCTACTATATTAACTCAAGGTAATAGGAATTTACAATTTTAAATCCTTTTGAATATAATGCTCCAAATCACTATGCTTTGGTATTGATGTTTATGAAGTTTATTCAAACCAGGATTTCTTACATATAATGATTGTGCGACTTCATTACACATTTGTCAACTTTGGACTAATTATTTTTATACAGCTAGGGCAGGGCACTGCATCTTGTGATCGTCTTTCTTACTAATAGGATTCTGTCTGCTTCAGCAGGCAGTAATTGAAGGCTTCATGTACAGAGTAGAAAAAAAAAGTTTTAGCCTGAGTGGGCCATTGTCACAGCTTCTGGTAACCAGTAGAACAGAAAGCACAAGAAAATTGAACTCAGAATAGAAAAATCAGAAACCAGGAAGACTATCCAAGAGAAGAAAAAGCATGTCTCAGGGCTGTTGTATTAAGTGTAACAAATCTGATTCTGCGTAAGAAATTTGATGTCTGTGAACACCTTGGAGGTTGATGCAGCCTCTCAGATAAATATTTCTAAGTCCATGTTGTGTTGATGTCATTTTAATTGTTAAAATGATTGAGTCATGTGATTTCTTATTTTGTCATTTTCCTTTTCTCTGTCTTTTATTGGTACATCATAGTTGTAAATATTAGTGGGATTCATTGTTACAGATTCACATGCATGCAATATAGCAGTATAATTAGGCCGATATCATTCCCAGTATTTTCCCTTTCCCTCCCTCCCCCTGTCCTTTTACTCTACTGATCTTCCTTCATATGTTGTCTTTCTCTTAAATATTAGGAATTCAACAAAGATTAAATGTCAATTATAGGAGAGAGTGGATAGACACTTAATAAGATAAAATGCAGATGTAGCCAGATAGTTTTACCTTCTTGGTGATTATAAACAGCAAGTGCTTAGTGGTAGAATGAAATGAAAAATACGTAGATGGTACCCTTTTAATAACATGGAACCCGTCATACAACAGCAATACGTCTGTAACTGTCACCCCACTTATTTGTTCTCATTTGTGGTGGTACTGGTTTTCGAGGTTGATTGGTCTCCCAGTAGTCCTTTTCTATGTTACAGCTCTATTCAGAAAGGTTTTATACTTTTCATTGCTGGGGACTTTTAAGGGAGTGAGGGGTAGGGAATATTTAAAAATTGTAAAGATCTTTTAAGGGCAAGAATTAAACATAGAACAAAGCATTAAGCCATCATTCTTTGAATCATAGAACACTATAAAGTCAGGTACGAAATTTTTGAAGGGAAAATCTTCATTCTTAAATTTTTGGAAAATCACAGATTATATATACCATAGATAAATGGGGAAATCCTTAATTTACCTGTTGACGGACAAAAGGCAAATATTAAGCATACATTATTGTACATTTTGGGAGCATGTTTGTGATCTGAAATCAGCATGCTTGAGTTCAAAATCTTGCTCCATCGTTTACTGGCTCTTGTGTCCCTGAGCAAGTGCTGCTACATCTTTGGGCCTCAGTTCCCTTCTTGCTCATCTGCACATTGCCTGAAATGAAATAATGCAAGTGAAATATTAGAACCCACCAGCAGATATATGGTTAGCTCTTAATAAATGATAGGTGCTATCATTAAAAACTCATGTGGGCTGGGGCGGTGGCTCAGCGGTTATGGAGCTTGCCTGGCAGGCTCAAGGACCTGAGTTTGAATCCCAGCACCACATACACAACCAAGTATCAGAGAAACAGCAACAGGAAAAAAGCTACATGAAAGACTAAATAAAATTGATTCTCTCTTTCTCACTGTCGCTCACTCTTTAAAAAAAAAAAAAAAAGAAGGAAACTTCTCATACCTTCTGAAGAATTTTTGTCACAGTGTTATTTTATTTTGAGGCCAAGTACAGAGATCAGATGTCAGCCTTTAAGTTCAGTATATAAGTATTTACTACCAGTGTTCCTTACATGCAAAACTACCTATTTACACTAACTAGCTCTCTTTCCCTGTCTTTTAAATGTATAGTTAAACAAAACATAGCCAGTTTAGGAGTGAAAGGATTAATAACTTTTGGGGAGTGGCTTTTGCTTTCCATGGACCAAAATATACCAATTGTAATCATGCTGTGTTCCAATTAAATACATCTTTTTGAACTGTGAAATGAGAATGTCAGAACATCTGATCTTCTAGTCTTCTCCTTTAAAGCGTTGCTTCCACCATGTGTGCCCCGCCAGAACACAGAGACCTCGTTAAAAAGCAGCAGCTTTTACACCAACTAACAGAGTTTGTTGCTAGGACGATTTGCTTAGCATGTTCTCACTGCAGTGTAAGCAAATGCTTCTTTTCTTTCATGCCCTGATTCTGTATAGCATTGAGAATTTTGTGGTAATAGGATTTCAAAAACAATACAAGATACCATTTTTAATCTCTATACACACTGATACCAAAATTGACATTTATCTTTGCCAAGTTTGTATTGTTTTAACATTGACTGTAAGTTTTTAATAGAAAAGATATAAAATGTGCCTTGGGGCTGTGTAACCCTGAAATTCAAACAGCAGTGAATTTGTGTTCCTGTTTAGGCAAGATCTCCTTCTCTATGGTCCCTAGGCACAAGTGTTAAGTAAATAAAAGGACTAATAAGACTATTGTTTACATAATTACAACCCTGTCAGAAATAGGAACCTATGTTGCAATATTTGTTGAATGAATTGCAGATGTGATGACCAAATCTGTGGGGAAAGTGGCATAAGTGAATATGATGGGGGGAATATACCACATCCATGTATCCTTTGGTGACAAAGTTTAACAGAAATGTACAAACAGCATTCTCCTATGAAGCACAGAAGCCTTTCAAATTTAGACAAAAGAAATGCATAAACCTGCAAGGAGAGATAGAAAGGAGAGGTCATTTGGGGGCTGGAGATCTGTGTGTTCCCTCAGAGATGAAACTGAGGTACCCAGTTCCTAATTTCTTGTGTTGCGTATCTGAAAAGCAGCTGGATATATATGGTAAGAGCTTTATAAAAACCTCTTAACATATTGGTATCATTTATATTCCTAAGCTGGTCACTTAATGTTGCTTTTCTCAGTAGGAAAACTGCTCTGTCAGTCCCCTTGCAAATTTTCAGCATGTTTGAAGACAATACACAAATGACTGGGAAGGTTTCTAACATATTTTGTCAACCACCCATTAACTAACATTTTAAAATGCAACTTCAAAGTATTTTTCGATTTTTTAAGATTAGGACATTTGTTTTGCCTTTGATGCGTTATTCTAATTATTGTTGGAAAACTGATATTCTTGATTCTATTTAGGCCAAAAATGACTTGTTAAATTTAAAAAAAAGGGATTATAATGTGTTATAAAATCTTGGTGTCATTTTTTTAAAAACTCCAAAAAGAAATTACTTTTCATTTAAAGAGAATCTGCTTCCTGCTTAAGTGGCTAATATTTTAATTAAGTCAGGAGTGAAGTTTTTCTGAGTGTCTCCTGATAAACTCCCTCTTTTATGTTGATGGTAATTAAACAGATCCCTGAGGACCTGGGGCTCTGTGCGAGGCCCATGCTAATTGTCAGACATGAGACACTGACCAGTTGGTTTGCTCTTGAATAGTCCGCAGCGTGCTGTCAGCGCAGCAGTTTTATTTTTATGTATTGTGAGCTGTTGTCAGGGCTAACTGGGTGTCATTGTGGCTGAAGATGTTGCGCAAATTGAGGCAGATGGCTCAGATTCAGACACGTGTCACCCAGAAAGGGGAAAGGGGATTGGCCCTGCAAAGTGGGGTCACAGCAGGTCACAGACCTGCTCTACACTTGTTAGTGTTTTCAAAAGATCATGTGCAGCAACTTTGTTTTTCTCCAGTCATCCCTGCAATCAGACTCCCTCCCCCCAAAACTGGGCAGAGCATGCTCCTTGTGGAAAATGGAGGCTGGGGAGGTTCCTGTCCTCTTCCTCCCAGTCTCTGGGGCTCGACTGTGCGTGTAGAATGAATTAGCAGGATTGACAGAAGTTCATTGTGCCTCCAACGGCTTTTCAGTCAATTGCAGGGCTTAAAAGGCGAGTTTTGCTTTTAAGTCCGTGTAATTACTAGGTTCTTCATGTCTTGGAATTTAGTAATAAAGCATTAGACCTCAAGTTTCCTCTGTTATATTCTAAAGCGAAAAGAAAGATCTAATATTCGGAAGAGTTTTTAAGAGAGAGGGAGGCATGAGGTTGCCCTGGGTGTCACGTGATTTTCTCTCCTGTCATCGTTAACATTAGAGATGGAATCTGAGTATTTTTACATGAGTGAATTCATTGAGACTTAGTAAGAATTTTATAATGTACATAAAATTATCTAACTTCTTGCATAATCATTTTCAGATATGAGGAATTAAAATTTTCAAGCTCTTTGAGAAAGGTACCTTTTCTTAACATGTTTTAAATATAGAGATATATTGGTTTACTTTAAATGACCCTGTGCATGGTGAATTTTTATATATTAAATGAATGCTTCCCAAAAACATCGAAGAACTATACACATGTGTCTTTCATTCACACTAATAAATAAAATAGGCTTCCTTTTCCTATTCTGTTTTTAAAATGCACTAAAATTACCTGCTTGTGGTACGCATGGGCTGGGCAGTTTATTGATTTTTCAGAAGAATGCTTGGCTTTGGGTTTGGGGCAATAGGGAACCTGCAATGGAGTATTTCATTTGAGGGAAAAAAAAAGAGTTATTTTAAACCTATTTGAATTTATCCTGTCTCCCTTTTTTCTTTTCTTGTGATAAAAGGTCTCTCTCTCTTTTTTTTTTTCTTCCAGATTTGCAGCTAAAACTGTGCACAGTGGGTCATTGATGCTAGTCACAGTGGAACTGAAGGAAGGCTCTACAGCCCAGCTTATCATAAACACTGAGAAAACTGTGATTGGTTCTGTTCTGCTGCGGGAGCTGAAGCCTGTCCTGTCCCAGGGGTAACCTGCTTACATCTGGACTTCAGAATCTGGCACACAACAAAAGTGCCTGGCATCCACTACTGCTGCCTTTCATTTATAATAATAGCCCTTCCATCTGGCAGTGGGGGAAGAATACACTCTTGACATTCTTGTCTCCTGCTTTAGAATGCTAGTGTGTATCCATCATGTATGCAATACTTTCCCCCTTTTCGCTTTGCTAACCAAAGAACATACATTTTACTGTTGGTTATCTCAACTCCTGAATCCATGTGGCCTTTTCTCTGTCCCACTTCTTTTGGCCTCCTCATTTTCCTTCTCTTTTTCAACAGTGATGGACATGAATCAGATATTTAAAGTGCATTGGAAATCATCTTCCCTTCATCATTAAGCAAACATTAACAAAGAAATAGCTTGGTGTAGGAAAATTAGATAGCTTACGTTTTTGAATTAAAAGCAAAAACATGATCTCTGCAAAATTTTGTTCTTTGAATTTTCCACTGCTGTAATTGGTTACTGACAACTGTCATCATGAAATTGTCCCTGAATAGTAAATAAATGAACTAGCATATAAATAGTATTTGTCTCTGCATTTTTAATGCAAACTGTTTATAATCCTGAAGTACGTACGCTGAGTTTTCTTTATTCTAAAGTAAAGATTTTGAGTGTTACATTATACCGGGAAGCAATGAGGTTTAGTTAGTGAAAGAAAAACCCATTTCCAATCAGGCAAATTTTCTAATTGTGTTCCAGAGTAGTTAACTCTAAAGGAAAAAGAAATTAATGTGCTTAATAACAAAAACAGAAATCTTTGTGTTATAAAAATCTCTTTCTGCACAATTTTAATCTATTAGTAAAGAACTGATTACAAGACCTACCACTCCTGCTGAATAAATTCTTTGAATTTCATTTTTCCTTTACAAATCTTGGTGCCCAACTTTAATGGGAACTAACTAGTTTATACTTAATTATAGAAGTTTAAAAACTAGTTATATGATCAATATATTATCATCTTTTTCTAGAATGTTTAATTCTAGGCAAGTTACTATTTTTACTGAGATTGTTCTATGATCAGAAAATTTTTCTAATACTTCTTTAAAACTAGTTGAAATTTTATTCACTTTGTTGGTGGGTGAAGGGGGTGTTGTTGACAGGTCCTCCTACATGCTAGGCAAGTATTTTACCACTGAACTATGCTCCCAACGATTATTTACCTTTCTGATACAAGGCAGTGCACTCTGGGATAATATAGGCAAGTTCTTTTTCTTTAAAGCCAGTAAATGATTCTTTTGTTGTGATTTGGTTTGGTTTGGTTCAGTTCAGTTTGGTTTGGTTCCGTTCAGCGCATGGTCTCACTGTGTAGCCCAAGCTAACCTGGGACTCCTGGGCTCCAGCAATCCTCCTGCCTCAGCTTCCTGAGTAGCTAGAACTATAGGCATGTGCCGGTGCACCTATCTACAATACTGATTTTTTTTAATAAAAAGGAAGATAATATGCATTAAAACATTTTAGAATATATACAAAGGGTTAAAAAAGGAACATGTATGTTCTTTGAACATAATGCTTTGAGAGGAATAAAATAATATTTAAATATTCAAATTTAAAAATTGGAAAGTAGCCAGGTGCAGTGGTGATGCCTATAATTCCACCAGCTCTGGAAACTGAAGCAGTAGGATCACAAGTTCAAGGCCAGCCTTGGCAACTTAGCAAAACCTTGTCTCAAAACAGTCTAAAAAGTACTCCTGGGTTCAATCCCCAGTACTACCAAAAAAATATGTCAAGAGTAAACAATATGGTTGAATTTTTCTGTTCCTGGAATATAGCAATGAATCTGAGCAAAGAAAAGTACTCATATGCCATATAACAATGTTTTGGCTAATGATGGACCACTCTTAGGTGGCCCCTTAAGATTATATCACCTAGTGACATCATAGCTGTCTGAGTAGTTGTAAAAACAACAACAACAAAAACTTTATGATGGGGCTGGAGCAGTGGTTCAGCAGTAACAGCACTTGCCTGACATGCATGAGGACCTGGGTTCAAACCCTAGCACCATGTACACAGTGAAGTGTCAGAGGAACAAAAGCCACATGAAAAACTAAATAAAATTGATTCTTTCACTCTCACTGCCCCTCTCTTTAAAAAACAAAATAAAAATCTATAATTTTCCACAATGAGGAATTGGTAATAAGAATTTCTCAAGAATGTCACCATCACAAAGGGGACAAAACCATAGTGTGGAAGAAGGACAGCCTGTTGAAAAAATGGTGTTGGACAAATTGGACAGCTATATATAGACAACTGATCCTTACCTTTCACACTGCACAAAAATTAAAATGGTTCAAAGATCTGGATATTAAACCAGCAACTTTACAATTGCTTGGAAAAGAAGTAGGATCAACACTACATGACATAGGGGTCAGCTCCGCCTTCCTTAACAGGACTCCCATGGCGCAAGCAGTAAAGTCAAAATTAAATGAATGGGATGCAATTAAACTAAAAAGCTTTGCACAGCTAAAGCTTTAGTCAAGAGTGTCAAGAGAGACCCTACAGAATGGGAGAAAACCTTTACCTGCTACACCTTGGACAGAGGACTAATATCCAGAATGTACAAAGAATTCAAAAAACTAAACACCAAAAGCACAAATAATCCAATGAATAAATGGGCTACGGAACTAAAAAGAAACTTCTCAGTGGAAGAAGTCCAAAAGCCCATAAACATATGAGAAAATGCTCTACATCACTAGCAATAAGAGAAATGCAAATCAAAACTTCACTGAGATTCCACCTCACTCCTGTCAGAGTGGCAAAAATGAATACGAACAATGACAGATGGTGGAGGGGCTGTGGGAAAAGAGGAACACTGTCACATTGCTGGTGGGACTGCAAACTGGTACAGCCACTCTTTAAAGCAGTGTGGAGACTCCTCAAGAAATTAGGGCTGGAACCGCCTTATGACCCAGCTATCCCACTCCTGGGTATTTTCCCAAAAGAGCTAGAATCGACATATTATAGAGATATAGCTTCATCAATATTTATAGCAGCTCAATTTACTATAGCTAGATTATGGAACCAACCCAGTGCCCCTCACTGGATGAGTGGATTCAAAAATTTTAGTACATATATAATGGAATACTACTCAACTATTAGAGAAAAACAATATTATGGCATTTGCAGCCAAATGGAGATGGAAAAAATTATGCTAAGTGAAATATCCCAAACTCAGAGACTCAAGGGTTGAATGTTCTCTCTCATTTGTGGAAGCTAGAATATAATCGGAAACAGTATGATAGATGGCTAAGCTAATAATAACCTCAACATGTATGAATTCTTACACGAACAGGGGGAACCTTGCCTAGGATGCAGGGGGATGTTAGGAGGGGGGAATGGAGTGGAGGAGGGATTAGGAAGGATATCAAGGAGACCTGAGGGAGAGAGAATGGGGGAATCAACTCAGAGGCAAACCTTCAACTTCCATGAGAAGTCCCTTTAACATGGGGGTTTAATACGGGGAAATATGGAACCATGGAGAACCCAAGGTAGGAAACCATGGAATGGCATCAACCTTGGCTTTCTCTGTCATTATACATAGATTTGTTCTTGATTGTTTGATAATGATACCCTCCTAATTGTAAGCCCATATTTAACATAATAAAAAAAAAGAATGTCACCATCACTTAAGTGACACATGACTGTATTGCTATAGGAGCCAAATGATTCTCACGCTGAAGCCTTGTGTATTACAGTATTGTGCCCAGAAGCACCTCTCTACTTGCTGTCTATTGGCATTTCCATCATTAGCCCTATTTCTCAGGGCTTCATAACTTTGGATTTTTAGTCAATAACTTTTTGAAATGTTACACAGAATTTAACAGACTAAATATCTAGGGAGAAAAACTACACTTACTATCATCAGGCAGGGAAAATGCATGTTATGATATTGAAAGATTTCTCTCTTTTTACTCATCTTTTTTTAACGTCTACTGGATTTTATTATATGCTTGAAATTGTACTAAGTCATTTGTAGGAATTAACGTACATAACTTTTGCAGCAATGCATTGAGTTGAGGTACTGTTATCCCTGTTTTTATTAGAGCAATACAGTTATACATAGTAGTTGGGTTCATGTTCACAGAACCATGCATGCATGGCATTTGATTTTTCTCCATTTCGTTTAGGGTACTTGTCTTTGAAAACGGGTCAGACATTCGTATTATTTTAAAGTAAGAAATTTCAGTAGGACTTTACTTTTGAATGAGTTATTTTGGGCTGCCAATTTTTATATTTAAAATCTGTATTAAGTCAGTAATACAATGTAGTATAAATCAGCTAATATTTAATGGATGTATCAATTGTACAACTATCATTTGAAATCATTTTAACATCAATAATTTAGTATTGAAATATTTTTCACATAAATAAGATCAGAAAATGACCAAAGTAATAAGTTTAAAGTTTTTTCTTTTGTACAATGATTCAGAGTTTCTTCATATTTCCTTTAACTTTATCATAGTCATGATTATCTTTAAATTGTTCCATTGAGTGGAGTTAGTCAATGTTGAATTCTTAATTCTACCTATATTTTTTCATTTTAATGGTCACTTAATGGGACATTTTATGTACACCAGTCTTGAGGATTGGCTCTTATACTGTATTTCAGACAGCCTCATAGTTGGTATCACAATACATTTGCTTTATTTATTATAAGAAAAGACGAGGGGGGCTGGAGCAGTGGCTCAGAGGTTATGGTGCTTGCCTGGCATGCGCAAGTACACAAGTTAAAACCCCAGCACCTCGTACACAGCAAAGTGTCCCAGGAATGAGGGTCATATGAAAAACTAAATAAAGATTGCTTCTCTCTCTCTCTCTCTCTGTTTCCCTCTTTCTTTAATAAAAAAAGAATATTTTTTGTCCAGAAGGGAACTGTAACAAAGAACTTTTCAGATTGAAATACCATATTCTTGCCCTTCCTAAGAACTATTTGCAAACATATGAATAACTTTCTAATAACTTACAAAGTCTGCCCTTATGGCTTGTGTCTCTATTGTTAAGAATTTAGATGTCACACATTAGAGAGAGAAGGCACAAATCCAGAACGATGATGAATACAAAGGGTTGTTTCTTTTTTGTTTAACCGTTGGGTCAGCTAGAGGAAAATCTAACATCTTTCCCCCTTCTTGCTCCAATTTGTCATCTCTCTGACCTTTTTTACAGGGACCTTGGTTTAAAGAAGAGAAAACAGTGGTGATGCTCCCCTGGGTTAAATCCCCATTGCCAAAAAGAGGGAAAAAAACCTCTTTTCACACAAGAGGGAGAAGAGCCCTATCATATAACAAAACTAACAGAGCCTTACTGTCACGTTGTCTATTCAAAGACTGTACAATAAGGAGCTGGAGTGGTGGCTCAGTGGTAGTGCACTAGCCTGGCATGTGTGAGGACTCGGTTCAACCTCAGCACCACATACACAGCTAAGTGGAGGAAAAACAAAAAGTAGATGAAAAAATGAAAATTCTCTTTTTAAAAAAAAAAGACTGCACAGGGCTAGAGTGGTGGCTCAGCAATTTCAGCGCTTGCCTTGCATGTGCAGGGACGTGGTCCAAGACACAATGAAGTGTCTTGAGCAATGAAAGCCACATGAGAAACTAAATAAAATTGATTCTCTCTCTTAAAAAAAAAAAAAAGTGAGGCTGGAGTGGTGGCTCAGTGGTTGCGGTGTTTGGCAAGCAGGAGGATGCAAGTTCAAACCCAAGCACCGCTGAGGAATGAAAGTCACATGAAAAACTAAATAAAAATTGCTTCTCTCTTTCTCTTCCTGTCCCCTCTTTCAAAATAAAAAGCGTACAATAAGCATTGTCAGGGGTATGGACAAATATAAGATGATGCTCTGTAGCCAGCGCCCCAAGAAACTCACAGTGTAACTGCCAATCAAGAAGTAGTAACGTGGACCTCCCCACGTTAGCAAGCCCTGGTTTGCCAACCAGTTTTTGCCTATGTTCTAATGCAGTCTCACCTTCTCTTCACCTCTGTTCTTCCTCACACGGGTGGCCCGACGGACTGGCCGGTAGGAGGGCACACATTTATTCAGTTCCTCCGTCGGTTGTAGGTTGGCTCATCAGTGACAGCCACTTGCTGACCACACTGGCTTGTCTGTCTCCTCTCTGCTGTTCAGCTTCACCATTCACCTGGGGGAAAGTTTTCATGATCACTTGCACTTTTCCTGAGATTTTGAACGGACAAAAAGATAAATCTATCACGTTTATGATAGTGTTAGTTATCATCTTAGATGAGTGGAAATTATGTCTAATAGAAAAATACACCCTTGGATCGACCAGAAGATTCTTTTTGAATCTTCACAAAGTGTCCATCTCCTTTCTTTGTGTCTGCCTCACAAAGAGTATTTGGTACCACTAACAATGCTTTACTCTCTTACTGTGTTGGTGACATTTTTTCTTCTTATACCACTTTCTGACTGTGTTGAGAATTAAGGAAAATTGTATGATCTGACCCGGGAAGCCAAAAATTTTTCTGAGAAAAAAATGTTTCCATCTGATCCCTCGACCAACAAACTTGCAACATAGCTTTGGGAAAGCTGAGGTGGTTGTGAGGAACACTGTGATGCAGTGGGGTGCTTGCCAAATAACACCAGCATCGCTGGTGTCAGGGAGCAGTGGTCAGTGGACAAGAGGTCTCAAAGGGCTGCACCGAGGCAGAGAGGCTGAGTCCTGAAAGTGGGGTGGCATTTAGAAGAAAAGCGTTTCCAGGAGTGGCAGAAGGGAGAATATATAGTCCTCAGCTAAGCCTGTATCGTGTGTGTGTGTGTTAAAGAAAGAGAGGACAGAGAGAGAAAGAGAGAATCAATTTTATTGAGATTTTCACATGGCCTTCGTTGCTCCAACACTTAGCTGTGTACATGGTGCTGGGGTTTGAACTCACGTACTCGCGCATGCCAGGCAAGTGCCCTAACCAAGCCACCGCTCCAGCCCCTAAGGGTGTATCTTAAAAGTGATTTTAAAACACCTTTGTACAGAAAGTCACATTGGCCGTTTGCCGGAAAGTGATGTGGTTCCTTGCTGTTCTTACCTGACCTTTCTTCTTTCCCCTCCATAAGTCTCTCTTTTAGAATTCATCCTTGATGGCCTGTGATAATTTAGAGAAAAAAGACACAACAGTGAGGAACGTGGATGGGAACGTGCTGTCCTTGTGCACAGGCGGAAGCAAGGGGAAGTTTTGAAGTGGGATCCAGAGCACAGGCCTCTCTGGGTTCACTCTTCTGCTTGTAGGCTCATTTGAGATCTTTTCTTGGCGATTTTAGTTGTCTCTTATGCCATTGCAGGTTCTGAAATGAGTCTTCTCAGACTTATCATCAAAGTAGCTAAATAATATTAAGTTCCATTAGAGTCTGTGTACTAATTAAGTGACTGTGAGTTGAGGTGATACTAAAATTTCTAAGTTTTTTTTTTTTTTACCTCATTCGGTTTCTCTGTGGAGCTAGTATAAGACATAGTCACTTAGACGCCTAATTCCTAGCTGATTCTGTAAATGTTACAATGAAGATCCCAAACCCTCAAACTCAAATAAGGAATTATTAAAACTGACTTGTGTTTAATAACAACTGAAAACACTGGTTTCTTTACAACCTTGAGGACCAGAGACCTAAGATCTAGGTTTATATCTAGAAAAAGTCTGTATCCTGACCAGCAGAAGATGCTGCTGGGAGGTTCATGCATGTCGGGCCTAACAGCCTGCACAATAACTGACCTGGGATGGGCAGGAATAAAGAGGTGGCCATGGAGGGTGTAGCATAAGACAGCAGGGAAGTGGGAAGAGGAGATTGCTTTCTCACATTGAGACCAGCCAGGATTTGACTTTCCCTGGTAGAAGAGTATCTTCCCACCCCTGTGTATGAACCACTCTTTTTTTAAAAAAAGCCATGTGATGAATGTTTTATGATAGGGTCAACCTTCTCCATGAATAGCAGGAAGGAATTGTTAAGATCGTAACCTACAGAAAGAAAAAAAAATGTTAAGTTCTACCTTGCAAAATGGTTAAGAAAGTTTGAATGGAGATAGGCCTTTCAGTCTAAACTTACCTTACTTCTAATGAATTCATTTTCTTATGCTTATTCCCCTTTGGCAATAAACTACATATTAGAATCAGGAATGGCGTCCGCAGGTAAAGTATGAACTTAACGTGCTACCACATGGAGGCTAAGTTAGAAGTTAGAGAAAACCAAGTGTCCTCCAACTTAAAACGTGGAGAAATCCCCATCACCCAAAGACATTCTTTCCTTGGCCCCCCAATCCTCTGTTTTCTTGGGCCTCATCCACACCATACAGCCTAAATAAAAATATTTTGTAAACAAAGTTATGGACTGCTCAGTTTTCTAATTGAAAGTAATCATGATTTCTGTGCTGTGGTATAATTACCTAAAAAAATGTTATTTGATGATTAAGATTCTGGAGTGAATTGTGTTCTTTGGGCTCTCGCACCGTTCCTCCATCAGGGACTTGGTTTCAGCGGTGTGCAGCTGCTGGAGTTGATTTACAGTGCTGCGGCTGTGGCTGGTCATAAATAAATCCTCTTATATAGTTGTTATGAACACCTGTTAGATCATCTGTCAGCAAAGCGCTGTTCACATTTATCATGGTGCGGTAGATATTTTACCTCAATCCATTTCCAACTGACTCAGCCTCCATCGCTGGATTACTATTACCACACCATAATCGCTCGTTCCCACTCCATGTTACAACTTGCAGATAAAAGATTTCACTACTTGGCCAAATTTCATAAATAAAGGAGCAGTTCAGTGCAGTAAAAGTTTATTTTTGTCATCATTTGTCACCCCATTATTCTATAAATCAAATGGAATAGCTCTATTGCCAGCTCAGGCGTTGCTGTCAGCCTTAGGCATGGAAATGGTCCGTTTCTTCCTTTTAGATGAGATGACATGTCTTTCAGACTTAACTGGCTTATGGCTTTGTTTCACCCATTTTATTTTATTACCCCTTCAGAAAAATCCTTGGGGAGCAGAAAGACTTAAGGAGTGAAATGGAAACAGAAAACAGAGTCTAGTATGCTGCTTAACTGAGTGATCTATGTTCCCCCCACCTCCAGACATTAGAAACTTGACCAGCACCCCACTCGTGCACAGCATTCTTGGCTGAGGATGCTTTTCATAAACTTCCAAGGGGGTTATAGTTTCCATTTTGGAAAGGCCATTCCAATATGGAGTTACAGATAATGAAATATCTGATGTATATCCCTAGAGATCCTCTCAATTTGACAGGCTTTATGCAAAGAAAAGACTAACTGGTTTCTTTCCTACAATGCATTTTAATGGACCTCAGGCTTTGAAAGGGAATGGTCACCCCCAGAGAACATCCTACCCCTGAAGGTTTGTCAGTTGCGGAGCTCTAAAGGAAAAGTGGAGATTTATTAGCAAGTTGCAAACTCTGTCTGAGGAGAGCAATGTCCCTTGGTTAAAACAGAAGAGGACAGAAAAAGCTAAAGGGATGGGGTAATAGAAAAGGGTTTATAGTTGATATTATACTTCCAAGTTGGTTCTAATTCAAGTTACATTCTTCATAGTCATTATGTAGCTCATAAATTCAATAAAGTGTTTTACTGTTACTATAAAAATGACAGGAGGGGGGTTTTATGTTGTAAGTTTCGTTAGTTGCTCTTCCTGTTTTATGTTGAAGTTCTTAGGCTATTATGTCATTAAACTCCTTGGAGTCTGAAGGGCTCAGGGCCCCCTTTCTTTCCTTTTGCACACTTGGCCAGGGCAAATATTAGCCCACTGTGGGGCAGGTCACCAGACATGTAGAGCCAATGGCTATGGGGCCAGGAGGGCAAAGCCATTTGAATCCATTATTTCATGAAAAGTAGCTTCAGTCTATGCAACTGTACAGTGAGGAGTGGTCTGGATGGGAAGCAATCTTTAGGCAGATTACTCTGGTTATGAAAATTCACCCAAAGCCCAGCATGGTGGCACAGGCCTGTAATCCCAACGACTAGGCAGGCTGAGACGGGAGGATCGTGAGTTCAAAGCCAGCCACAGCAATTTAGTGAGGCCCTAAACAACTTAATGAGACCCTGTCTCAAAATAAAATATTTAAAAAGAGCTGGGAATGTGGCTTAGTGGTTAAGCGCCTGAGTTCAATCCTCAGTACCAAACAAACAAACAAAAAAATTTCACCCGAAAAGGGTCCGTTTGATCAGGAGGAGGAGGAGGACCTGCTGGATGGGGGAATTCCAGGCTTGTGGACCAAGGAACTATTCTCACATCAACAGATTAGCCTCGGCACTGGACTGTCTGCCAACTTGTTCACCTTCACATAGCCCTGATTCTCCGTTCAAGTTCTAAGCAAATTCAGAGTTGGAATCTTATGGGGTTTTTGTGGGGGTGGATATTTGTTTTGTGTTTTTTATTTATTTATTTTTAAAGGAAGCACCAGTCTCTTCTGGCTGTTTCCTTCCATTCCAAAAGAAGCAAGGGGCATGTCCGCTCTAGGAAACTGCCCTCTCCAGATGTTTGTTTTGAACAGAATATCCACATGGAAACAGCAACTACTAATTCTCTGGCCAGAGTGTATCAAGGCCTTAATCTAAAGCCTCCCATCCATCCAGCTGCCTGGCATTTGCTATTATAGGGCACCAACAGAGAAATGAGGCTGTGGCTTTATCACTGCACCCTCGGTGACAACTTGATTTTCTGCTTTCACCGCAGGCAGCAGCAGCCCAACATGATGGGGCTGTTAATTTGTGCATTTCATGGTGTCTGTCAGGGGGGCTGGGAGAGGAGGGCTTCAGGGGGAAGGGAATGGAGCATGTCCCAGCCGCGGAAGCACCTGTCTGCACTGACGGCACAGAGCACTTCTTATTAGCGTGCAGGTCTCTAAATGCAGCCGGGGGATGACAGCCTGGCATCCCAGCACCCACACACTGTGACAGGCGCCGGCAGCCGGTCCCATTGTTTGCCCTTGATGAGCATGTCATTAATGGAAATGGAAGAAAGTGAGGGCCACATCAGTATTCAAATAGCCTCTATTCTCTCTGCCATTCACGGGGCTGGCTCAGCCTGCTACACATTTCCTTCTGCAAGCTCCTCTTGGACTTTTTTTTGAAACAGATTTATTCCCATTGCATACAAATCCTTTCCATGTTGTTCCTGGTTTTTCCTAATCCTGTGTTTACACCCACCTCTTTAGACTGGATTTAGCTAGATCAAAGGAGATTTGGGTTCTTATGTGTTGCAAAGGTCTAATTAGCAAGCGTGTGCTGTTTGCAGCCAAGAAAATGCAAGATGCCACTCCTGGAACCTATGTGCCTCCTGAGTCCCACACCTCCCCTGGGAAGGCGCTGGCTCTCTGACTTTCAGAAACAGCTGATGGCACGGGAGCTCTGAAGGTAGAGGATGCGACTCTTCCTGGAATGGTTTGATGGAAAGCAATGCTTCCTTTCTCAAGCTTAGGAAATTAAAGCCAAGTTAAGGAAAGCAGCCAGTGGCGCCCTGGAGTTGGAAAGAAGCGTGTATCACACTCGGTTATTTACAGCCGAGCTGAGAGTGACTGGATCCTAAATACATGTTTCCGTCCCTCAGACCTGTGTTGGTCTGTTTGCTTAATAATGTAATTAGTGCTCAGAGGGAGAATATTGACGCTGCTGCCAGCAGTCATTGCTCTTCCGTGCGTTTCCAAACCGTTCCTGCTGCCCACTTGGCTTTTGCGTCACCTAGTTTGGTGGCTTCAGCTGCGCGTCCACCCACACCAGCTCCTCAGAGGCCCCTTCGATACAAACCCAATTCCACACTCTCCTCCCGGCACGCTGAGTCCTGTGGTTGCGAGGTTCACATCTTGAACAGCGGGTGGGGGATGGGACGTTGCTTGGTGAAGGCAGCAATGAACGACCACCTCTAATTTCATTCTAACCTTTCAGTAAGGAAAGGTCAGGAGAACTGCTTGCTGTGCATTTCCCTAACAATGTCCCTTATCTGGCGTTAATCTGTCAGTGACTTGGGCCCTGACCCCACCCGTTCCGAAGACTGTCATGCTGGAGGCTGGAAATAGTTCAAACTCCACTGCTGAAAGTCTGGAAACGGAACCCAGGGCTAATATCTCAGCTGTGCAATACCAATTAGTTCTCCGCAAGCTCTCTTCTTCACACACGGGCTTCCCATGGCAATGATGGTGTCTCCCATACAAGGCGAATGCTCTGGTGCTGTCCTTCATACCCGTGGTGTCACAGCCCCTCTGTGGATTTGAAGGGACAGATTTTCTCAGGTGTTTATCAGACATCCTACAAAATCCCCCAACCCTTCTCCAGGAGAAGCCCAGAGGGGTAATCATAGTTTAAAAAGCCAAGTCGTAAATCCAGGCTTTCTCCACTCGCTTTTCTTTGTAGCAGAGGGAATCCACAGAAGGCAATTTAAAAGGAAAAGAAACAGCCTGAGGGGGGAAAAAGAGGTAGGAAAAAAAAAACCGTCATTGCTTTAGCCTGAGTGTCAGTGATGGAAAAAAAATTTCACATTTGATTAATTATTAAGAGATCTGTTTAATAAAATATAGAGAAAGCATTTTGTCTCTACACAATCGTTAGCATGACCCAGGACCCCTATTTTGGAGGTGAACAAAAAGCTATTGAAGTATAACAATAAATTTTGTCCCCAAGGGTTTTTGCAGAAGTGGCCACAGGGCCATCCTGACAGATTTAAGGCAGAAATCCCACAGCTGACACTGAAATGCGTCAAATCCAGTGGCTTTCCTTGGCAGGTTGCAGTCACCAGTCTCCCCAGACTTGTGAATAAAGCAAAATCATTGACCTAGAAAGAAGCTGTGTACTGGTAGGGGTTTCCTTCTTGTTTTATTATTATTATTATTATTGGAAAATTACTTTTCTAAAACAGGTTCAAGTTTAATATTCTTGGAAACTTTATTAAATAAAGTCATTAAGGAAGCGTATTCATTCATTTGGGATTTTTGTTTTGTTTTATTTTTCAGAGAGAGTGAGAGAGAAATAGTCAATTTTATATATTTTTTTCATGTGGCTTTCGTTGCTCCGACACTTCATTGTGTACGTGGTGCTGGGGTTGGAACCTACATCCTTATGCATGCCAGGCAAGCGCCATATCTGCTGAGCCATCATGCCAGCCCCAGACCCCTTTTTATTTAAATAAATTATTTTTAAAAGCTCCGTAACATCTCTGTCCATGGCTCTCTTCATTTGGATTTAGATAGGAATATCTTTGAACTTAGATAGGTGTTTTAGGAAATAACCCACTTAAAGAAATTGGGTTTCTTTTGCCCACCTTCCCCTGATGGGGGGAAATATGGCTTTGCCTGTAAGATTAGTGTGCTGAGTCCATTTCGCCCAACTGCATGGATTCAAATACTTTAGAGGTAGGCCTCTTTTAATTAGTTAAGTGAATGCATATAATAATTTAAAAACATTCAAATAAACATTTAAAGGTCTGGATTTGTTACGCAGCAGGTTTGCCGGTTGTTTGCCCCCATTTCTTATGCTCTCCAGTCACAGCAGGAAGAAGCAATAAAACTGGATTATGTTCAGCCTTGTGGGCTCCACCTGGCTCCCCCTGCTCTACCCACTTCTACATTTGCAAGTTTCCCGTCTTTCTCTCAGGTGGAATGGTCTTCTGGTGAGCCAGCAATGAAAGACCATGTCTAATATATTCCATACCCTTCAGTGAGAAAGGACAGGTGACAGGTTCTCCCTTGTGCCGGCCCCTTGGCAGTGCAGAATTCCCAGCCCTTGCCCAGTGGGGCAGTGGAGTCACCTTTAGACCTGTGCTAGTGCCTCCTCGGCCTGCACCTTCAACTGTTGCCACCTGTATTGAAGTAGATAGAATTGCTGAACATTCTGGAAGGAATCCCTGAGCTATTTATCTACAGATATTTTCACTCCCCCAGCAATGGCCACTCTCAAGAATAGAAAGCTTAGAATGAAAAAAAAAAATTAGAGGGCTGGCACTAGGTGGTGGGGAACATCCTGATCTTTCCCTACCCTTTCTCCTGAACATTGGTGGGGAGTACACTGTAATATGGAAGGGTCACATAACCCCAACTTCTAGCACTGTTACTTCTGTAGACCAAAATGAGTGAATATCATTCTTTTCTCTCTGCAACTCCAAAAAGCAGAAAGTCTTTAAGCCTACCTTTAAAGTGTTTTGAATTTGCCAGAAAATCTGGAGAAAATATTAAAACTTATATTCATCTTTACTGATCATCTTATGCTTCTCAAAGTTCTATTTTTATGTCTTGTATAATGCACTTAATAAATATTGGTACAGGACAGTAATTCATATCTGCATGCAATGATACATGCATATCATTAGTGACCCATGTGTTTAATTAGTAATGCATGTATGTAATATTCGGTCGGTAATACATGCACTCAATTTACAAATGAAGATGCACATTAGAGTCTCCTCAGTCAAAACCACCTCAAGATCTGGTAGTCTGTAGTGTGGCTACCAGTGTGCACTGCTCAAGCAGCTTAAATACCCACCTGAGATAGTGTTCTCAACACCTGGTTCCTTCCTCCATAAGTGTGGTTTGGGAAGAGTAGACAGAACGGTCTCTCTCTCCAAGTGCCAGGAAATATTTCTACTTCCCAGACAATACTGAAACTTCTCTTGGCCTCTACCATCCCTCACCCCTTTTTCCTTAGGGCCATTTAGAGAAGAACATTCAATGTTCAGTCACCTTAACGAAGGAGCACGAGGAGGAGGGAGATGCCCACGGAGCAGGTTCACTGTGCCACTGTGCAGGGACTAATTACAGCCCCCCTCAGGGAAGTTGGGAGGCAGGGCGGGGGAGCAGCTCAGCCTCCCTCTGGGGAGGGAGGGAGGAGGGGCCCATGCAGAGGGTGGGATGGCATCTGGATCCATCTCATTAGGAGTGAGGAATGACTCATGATTCACGAAAGGTCATTGCCTACTGAGGTAGATAAATTACCTATAAGCCTTCAGCAGAGTTGGAGGACCCATTTGGTAAGGAAGTTTTCATTAAATCAAAGATTTTATGACTTCTATTTTGTTGCATAGGAAAAGGGAAATAATTAGTAATTGACGTAGTAAGTGCAGGGAATAAAAAAGTGTAATGTTATTCTAATAGGCCTTGTCTTGGTCTTTAACTTTTCACTTGCAAGCAGCATTATTTTTTAACTCAGATGTATAAAAATCATCCACACTGAGAAAGTGGAACCAATTGCAGTTAAACAATTGAGGGGAGCACTAACCAATAATGGGATAGGCTTTAAAATGCCATAAATATTGTTCCTTTTTATTGTGTTTGATTTTTGATGATTCCCATAACCCATTGGTTAAAATTAAATAGACATGTTCTTAGATATTATTCAAATACATTTTAGTGTTAAACTATATAAAATGGAATATACATACATACACACACACACACACATATATATATATATCCTGAAATTGCCTATTGGATGAGTTTCTCAGATGGACCCCTGTTTTTCTACTGATATTCCCTCTTGGGAGACCCTCAGATTATAACAATAGAAACACTGAAATTAAAAGTTCTCAAAGGGTGAATTTAACTCAACCATTGGGGTATCACTGTCATTTATAAATTAAGCACATTTCATGGCATAACACAAACACTGGAGTCTTTCTGTCAATGAAATGTTTACTCCCTCAGATTTACATGGCCACAGGGATTTATCTTTCATAGAATTCCTGTCTTTTTAGCCCCATTTAAATCTGCTTTGGAGAGGATTTGTGCTCCTGTGAGATTCATAGGCTATACAAAGTAAATGATAAAGATGTATTGAAGATAGCAAAATGGGAAAGGAAAATAGTAAATTCGTGCTGATTATACCTATGTTTTTTCCTAATGATATCTTCCATGGATGGAGGACTTCATATTTGGTCTTAGTCTAATTATTTTTATGTTCACAATAGCCAGATCTGAGAGACAGTCATCACCTACATTTCACAGATGAGAGGAGTTAGCACCCTGCTCAGAGTCCCACAGCAGGTAGAGGGTAGCCAGCCTGGCTAAGATCTGCCTGGCTCGCCAGCCATATAGGAAATGCCACCACTCTCTCTGCAGGAACAATATGGGATGAGAAAGGAGTTTAAACTTCGCTGAGACGAAGTGCCCAAAACAGTGCCTGGCACTCATTAACCATGAAATTATGTGACTGTTTTAAATAAGAAGAGCTAAGGAGTGGGAATTCTCCATTGATGGACTGGGAAAGGTCAGGAAAGTTATATAAGGGCATAAGAAAAATGCAAACCTTTCCATAAATAGTCCATGCCGAGATCACACGTGACAGCCTCTTTTATGAGTCTCCCCACACCCAGTTTCCTGACTTCTTTATCTAATGTAATTTAAATAGTGTCAAGCATTGACATTCTTAACCATTTCCCCAGAGAGGCTGCTCAACTCGTTAATAGATCTCACTGTCAGGGAATTTTTATGGATAATTAGCAACTTTTCCTCTAAATTTCTTCCCACTGGAATGCTACAAGTCCTCAAATGGAGCAACGTGGGAGCACCCAGGGCTGTGACACTCAAGTCATCGGATGGATTCCTGTGACGTTGGTAGAAGGACTGGGGTTTGCTTGCTCTACCACCCAAGTGAGTGATATCCATCGGGTCTCCTTCCAGCCGTGAACTTCCGTTTCTTCACAGGGAAAGACCGGAAAGCAGAGGCAGCAAACAGGACGTTGTGAAGGAAAGAGGGTGAGGAGCTGCTCCCAGAGTTCCTCTTGCCCTGATTCGATGTCACCAACCTTCACCACCACTCTGCCTTCCACCAGGGAGCATGGCTGGGCGCTGGGCATGAGGCACCCCGGGCAGAAAAACCTCCTTGGTAATGCCTGTCCTCTTCCTACCACAATCAAACCCTGAACAGCAATACAGTAGATTTCTCTGGTTACATACACAAGTAATCTGACTTCTTCTCCTCTTTTCTTCAAAGGTTTGTGCCTGCTCTCTGTGAATTCTTCCATACAAAAAGGGAGGCCTGGGACCCCAGCCACCTTGACTGAGGTAGCGTCAAATTTCCTGAAGCACTGAGGAAACAGGAATCCTAAAAGTCTTTTTTAAGATCTCTTGGGAAATCTCCTAGTTTAACTATTTTGCCTCAGAAAAAATTTAACATTTCATGAACCTGCCATTCTCTTCTACTCTGTTTTGAAGTAGATGGTTCATTTTAAAATGTAACGTACATCCTATTTGTATTTACTTTTTGCGCCACAAATAATGCACTTGGTATTGAGTTGAACAGGGCTCCAAGAGAAAATGCAATTAATGGATAGTCACAAGGTTGCTAATCTGATCAATGCTGGGTGATAGGACATTTAATCTGATTGTCTGCGACTGCAATTGCACAGAGCTGGTGGCAGCAAAGGCCTGCATTGGCTGGCAGGAGCATTTGTAGACCATTCATTACTGGAGGTGGGGTTGATGTAAATAGGTGTGGGAGGGAGAGAAGGTGTTCAGCAGGAAGTCAGCCCACAGAAAGTGTGACACCTTCCATCCCTGTAACCCTGCATCCAGCTGCATATATGAAAAGATGAAAAACAGTCCCTAGACTTCGCATTTCATTAGGCAGATGTTTGCACCCTGCAATGGAAAATCAAGGCAGGAAGTAGCATCACTAGTTAAGACCAGGGCTGTGGCAGCAGAGACAGGGCTCCTTCCTGTCCAAGTCACTGCTTTTCCCTGAAGTTTGCTGAAGAGCCCCAGGCTAACCGGGTAGTTCACCCTCTTGACACTATCTATGGTGATCATTTATACACATTTCCTTCTAAAAATGGACAGACCCTTTGACTTGCCATGAATTAAAATGTGCACCACTGCCTGGATAGTCCTTGCCAAGCTTGGGGGACAGATGACAGCATAAGAAGCCAATTCATCATTCTCAGCATCTCCTGCAGTGACCCTGAGGCCATCTGTAGAGCCGAGGATCAACCTGGAGGCATCTAGCCAGACGGGCGGACTTCACGCTCCAGGTCAGCTGCCTGCTCCCCCACCACAGAGCGGAGCATTCTCTCCTGTCCTTTGGGGTCAGTGGGAACAGAGCTCAGTGTGGACAGCAGCAAGCGGCTCAGTGTTCTCCTGAACCCGTCTCCAGCCATACCCATATTGTTTTCCTTTCCCATTCCACTGCCACATGGCTTTTCCTTGCTACACATGCACCAAACAGCTTCCAAGACAGGACTGTCCAGCCCAGACATGCAGTGATTGTGGTGAAGGCCCCCCTAACTCGAGGGCTCACAATTCAGTGCCGGAAGAAGACACAAAAGCAAGCACCAATCCAGGAAGAGCCCAGAAGGCAGTTTGCTACATACGTTGGCTTTTTTGAAGTGCTCACCATCAAGGCCTTCCATGGTGGGACCGCACTTGGCCTTTGTGAAAGGTGTCCCTGGGCCTCTCTGGTGGCCACCTGAAGGGGGAACTGTCTGCCCTTGCACCTCAGCACACCACACACTTCACAGTGCTTCCGCCACATCTTGATCAATGGTGCAGCTAAATGCACAAACCATCATGCCAATAGCGGACGGATCAATGGAGGCCCCTCAACGCCAGTCCCACTGTGGGATGTGAGAAGCCACAGAAGCTGTTTGCTCAGAGCCTGCAGGGGCTCCGCTTGTCTCCACCCAGGCCCCCAAGCAAGGTGCTGCATCTGGCCTCCAGACCTCTCTTTCCATTTGAACTGGTGTCTCCACCTAGAGACCTGACCAAGGCTCCCAGGAAGGCCTGGAACAGGGTCAGGAAGAGGTGCTCAGTCAGTCCTTGTGTTCCCTATGCCATTTTGTGAGTTCTTTGCTCTCCCAAGATGTCCTGTTCTCAGCTAATGAACTCCTTAAGGGTGCACACAGATGAAGAGAAAAATAGAGGCTGTCAGCCCTGGTCATAAAACAATATCAGCAATACAAGAGGTCGCCTGAGTGGAAAAACAGCTCAACCTAAAGGGTCTTTTCAAATGCCCTGTTTTGTTCTGAAGTTGCCTGTGTGCTTGTCCTCTCTCTTTTTTAAAAAATTCCTTTTAAAATCATTACAATGGAGCATTTATTAAAATATTGGGGCCACAGGAAGTACTTCTACGAGCTATTCAAGCCCAAAAAGCCTCAAAGAAGGAAGATGGGAGTCTGATGGCCTAATTGATTTCCTTCTAGAATAAAATCAAAAGCAAGGCAGAGAGTGGGAAGCAGCACTCGGATGGCGCCTCGCAGATTTGTAAATAGAGGGCAACATTTCAGTGCCAGGTTTAGGGTGAGGGAGGAGGGCTATGATGAGAAAATGAAAAGCAATTAAGTTGAGAGCCACCAGGTGACTTGTGAGAGTGGCGTGGTTGCCCCTGAAGGTGAGGTTGCTCAAAGGGGCCCTGCCTTTGCAGTCTGGCCTAATGGTGGGGGGCAGCGTGTGTCCCCTCTGGAAGCGCCTCCCTCTCTGGGTTGTGCTGTCTCTGCTGCGGGCCTTGGAGCTGAGGCTCACTTCCTTTGTAGAATGTAAACACACCAGAGTCTTCTCCCTGCGATAACTGTGACATGAGAAGCCATTTCTTCCTTGTTAACTAGAAAAAGCCCACCCCTGAGAAAGCTCGTTCCCAATGCCTGTGCACTGCTAATGGAATTTTTAACTCGCCCTAACCGCACCTGAAGGTAATCAGCTCTGGGCCAGTTGTGCATTCGAAGTCCCTGTCAAGCTGACAGGAGGGCAGAATTAGATGGTTTGATAACATTTCTCTCTAGGAGGCCATCGCAGCAGTGCTGGGGCAAGTGCCCCAGGGAAGGGCCTCCTCTGGTTGTCCCTGCTCTCTGCACAAAATGGCACAACAGGCCCCACTCCCATCCCGATTTGGGGCGTGGTTTTCAGAACACCACTTCCACACTTCTCCCCCAGGGAAGCAGAGGCTGCAAGGTTCAGGTGCTAAAATAAGGCTCTGTCCTCTCAAACCTTCTTCAAACAAGGGTGCATTCTAGCAGGAAGAATTGGTACATTCCAATTTTCAGTATTCACCCCAACTTTCAAGTCACAGGAGGTTTTACAAACAGTGCCCTGGCATGGAAAATGCCAGGCAGGTGTTCTGAAGTTGTAGTCTCCTCCTAGCATAGAACACAATCTTCGGGCAGGGAACTTTCAAGAAGCAAGATTTTCAAGTGGAAGCCTGAGGCAAATTGAAGAGGGACACTCTTTAGTCATGTGTGTGACTTTTTCCGCTCTTCTAATTCCATTTTAGAAGCTTGAAAATGCAATTTTTTTTCCTTTTACTATTTTGTGCTTTTCTATTTGGAAAACATTGATTCTTTTCTGTGTCCCAAATGGAGGTAAGATTAACTTGTCTGTCTGTTTCTTAAACAAAAATAAACAAACAACTTCAATATGCATAGCCCTGATCCTGCCAAATGCTTTTTTGCGGTATGCCAATGTCTGTGGGCTCAGCACCACATTAGCATTTTAAAATTGCTACAAAGCCAACTGTTGAGAAGGGAACAAGCACTACTTTAGGCTCCATGAAAATTACAGCAGAAAAAATGGACTTTTTCAGTCATATAGCAGGAAATTAAAAGACAGGAGTCCAGGAATCCAGGATCAAGATGATTTTCAATTTTTTTTTAAGAGACAGGGACAATGAGAGAAAGGGAGAGAGAGACAGAATGAAATTTATTTAGTTTTTAATGTGGCTTTCATTGCTCAGACACTTCATTGTGTACGTGGTGCTTGGGTTTGAACCTGGGTCCTCGCACATGCCAGGCAAGTGCTGTAACTGCTGAGCCACGGCTCCAGCCCCTGATTTACAATTTTAAGATAAAAACTGAGGTATAAAGACACAAATATGTTAATTTAGTTTTACTTCTTAAACACTTGCCTCTCTAAAGGTTTGTGTTATAAGTCTACTTAAGGTAGGCTTTTTTAAAATCTCAATTCCCAACTTTAAAAGATAATTGATATTAATAAGTTGTAAGCTATAGATAAGGGAAAATATTTGGAAAACATATATACCTAATAAAGCATTTGTATCTAAAATGTATAAAGAACTCTGACAGTTAATAATAAGACCAACAAACCAATTAAAAATGGCCAAACGAATGGAAAAGACATGTCAAAGAAAAAAATATATCCAATTAGCTCATGAAAAGATGTTCACCAGTGAATCTCAGGGAAATGGAAATTAAAACTATGAAGATGGGGCTGGAGCAGTGGCTCAGTGGTTTGAGGGCTTTCCTGGCGTGAGGACGTGGGTTCAAACCCCAGCACCACATACACAACGAAGTGTCCGAAAAACAAAAAGCAGATGAAAAAATAAATAAAATTGATTCTCTCTCTCTCTTCCTCTCTCCCTCTCTTTCTCTAAAATAATTTTTAAAAAAGCTATGAAGACAACTCAAGACATGCCCATTGGGATGGCAAGAATTAAAGAGAAAAATTATATCATATGTTAGTGAGGATGTAGAACTGGAACAATCTCATCCTCTGCTAGTAAGAATGTAAAATCAACTGGACCTGGTGGTGCACGCCTGTAATCTTGGGAGGCTGAGGTAGGAGGATTGCAAGTTTGAGGCCAGCCTGGGCAGCTTTAGTAAGACTCTGTTTCAAAATAAAAATTTTAAAACTCTAGGGATGTAGCTCAGAGGTACAGCACACCTTACCCCTTGGTTCAATCTCCAATACCACAAAAATAATTAATTAATTAATTGAAAAAGAAGAAGAAAAGGAAGAAGGTAAAATCATGCTTTGGAAAATAGCAGTTTCTTGAGATGCTAAGCACATAGTTACTTCACAATGCATTGATTTTACTCCTAGGTATCAACTCAATACAAACAAGAACATTTCCATGCAAAAATTTATTCAAATTTCTCCAGCTATGAAACAACCCAAATGTCATTAACTGGTGAATGAATATACAAATTGTGGTATTTTCATACAATGGAATACCATTCATTGATTTTTTTTTTGCATGCAAGGCAAGCACCACAACCGCTGAGCCACTGCTCCAGCCCCCCATTCATTGATAAAAAGAATGAACAGCACAGTAATATAGCTGAATCTCAAGAAAGTATGTGAAGAATCAAGACTGCATACTGTATGAGTCCACTTATGTGACATTCTAGAAAAGACAAAATTATAGGAACAGGAACTAGATCACTGTAAAGAGGCAGGAAGGAACTTTTTGAGGTAATGGAAATATTTTATATATGTTGATCATGCTAGTAGTTACACAACTGTGTACTCATCAAACTACACAATTAACAAAGTGAATTTTATTGTGTGTGAATTATATCTCAATAAACATGATTTTAAGAAAAAAATTGGCAAGGTTAGCTTGGGTAGGCTGAATAATGCCCCACCCCCCAAATATCTATGCCTTAATCCCTGGAACCTGTAAAACTTACCTTGTCTGATAAAAGAGCCTTTGCAGGGACTGGAGCGGTGGCTCAGCGGTTACAGTAGTTGCCCGGCATGCACAAGTACACGGGTTCAAAACCCAGTACCACGTACACAACCAGAGCAATGACAGCCATGTGAAAAACTCATTCTCTCTCTCTCTCTCTCTCTCTCTGTCTTTCTATCTTAAGAGAGAGAGAGAGGAGAGAGAGAGAGAGAGAGAGACTTTGCAGATGTAAGAGTCTTGAGATGGGGTCATTCATTGTCTTGGATTATCCTAGTGGGCCCTCAGTGCAATCATAAGTATACTTATAAGAGGGAGGCAGAGAAAAAAAATCAACACAGAAGATAGTAAGGCCATATGACAGAGCAGAGGGAACAGAGTCAAAGGCAGGAGATGCTGTGCTACTGCTCAAAGGTGGAGGAGGGCAAGGAATACAGCTCTAGAGACAAAAGAGGCAAGGGATAGGCTGTCCGCTAGAGGATGGCCCTGCTGATGCTTCAGCTTTGGCCTAATGACGCTGCTTTCAGATTTCTGATCTCTAGAACTGTTCAAAAACGAATTCATCTTGTGTTAAGCCATTAAATTTATGGCAAGTTGTTATAGCAGCTGTAAGAAACTAATACACATGAGCTGGAGCGGTGGCTCAGCAGTGGCTCAGCGGTTACTGTGCTTGCCCTGCATGTGCAAGTACACAAGTTCAAACCCCAGCACCACGAACACAGCAAAGTCTCGGAGCAACGAGGGCCACACAAAGAGCTAAATAAAATTGCTTCTTGCTTTCTCTCTCTCTCTCTCTCTCTCTCTCTCACTTCCTTCTCTCTTTAAAAAATGAAAGAAAGTAAGAACACTAGGGAACAAATGGAACATAGATTGCAATGGAAGCCTGATGCCTTACATTGGCATCCTTATACTTTGGCATAAGAATCATCTGAAATGTTTTTTAAAAATAGTGTGACCCGGGGCTGGAGCAGTGACTCGGTGGTTACAGTGCTTGCCTGGCATGTGCGAGTACACGGGTTCAAACTTCAGCACCACGTACATAACTGTCAGAGCAACGGAGGCCATGTAAAAAACTCAATAAAAATTGTTTCTCTCTGTCTCTCTGTCTCTCTCTTTCACTGTCCTCTCTTTAAAAAAAAAAAAAAGTGTGACCCCGAAACCAATCCTAAAATCTTTAAACACCTGATTTTTGACAAAGGGGGTCAAAATATTACATGGAGATGTGACAGCCTCTTCAATAAATGGTGCTGGACAAACTGGTCATCCACTTGCAGAAAGTTGAAATTAGACCCATATCTTTCTCCTTGCACAAGAATCAAATCAAAATGGATCAAAGAGCTTGGTATC